>JAVSBX010438491.1:0-12811 GCA_033119125.1 Desmognathus anicetus
CGTCACAGCATTTGATCCATTTTGCAGTATAAGTATATGCTGCAAAATGGATCAAATGGAGTGACGCTACTCACAGCACATGCGCAGTGCATTCGTTGTGAATGCACTGCGCGCGAGATGGCAGCGCCGGGGGAGGGTGGAGGCCTGACTTCAGAGGGCAGCTTCTCAGTCAGAGAAGCCGGTCTCGTAAGGTGAGTCCGGGCGGGGTATTTAATTTCAGGGAGGGAGGAGGGCAGTGTGGAGAACTCCGTAGGTGGAGTTCTTCTTTCAACAAATAGGTCAGTCTTCACTGGGGGGGTCGGTAAGAGCATCTCAAGCACATGGGACAGAATGAATTGCGAGCTGTCTTGGGTGATTGTCAAACGCGAGGTGCTTAGAGGCCCATGGGCAATTTGCACATTAATCAATTAAATCTAAATCTAAATCTAAATTGCATGGTTTGGTTGGGGGCATCTCGAATATGGGGTGCTGTACATGAGATAGAAATAGTTGAATGAATTAATGAATGAAATACAGCATTTCAGAGCGCGAAAATATGAAAAAACCCAGTAAGGCCTTACAACATTACAAATCGGCATCTTAAATTAAGACAATCAAAGGGAAGAGGGAACGTACCAGACTTCACACATAAGCCGCAGGGCTGTTGTGTCCTTTGGCCCAACCAGGACAGTAACGAATGTGTGTCTGGTACCAGCACCTCCAACATGAGATGCTGCTATAGGCCAGATCAGGCTGGGGCATTTCAAACATGAGAGGTGCTGTGCATAGGAAAGTATGAATTGGGGAGTCTGGCGGCGCATGAATTGGGGAGTCTTGTGCGGCATGACTTGGTGGAGCATGAATTGGGGCGTCTGGTGGAGCAGGAATTTGGGCGTCTGGTGGAGCCGGAATTGGGGCGTTTGGTGGAGCAGGAATTTGGGCGTCTAGTGGAGCAGGAATTGGGGCGTCTGGTGGAGCAGGAATTGGGGCATCTGGTGGAGCAGGAATTGGGGAAGTCTGGTGGAGCATGACTTGGGGAAGTCTGGCAGAGCATGAACTGAGGCGTCTGGTGTAGCGGGAATTGGGGCATCCGGTGGAGCAGGAATTGGGGCGTCTGGCAGAGCATGAACTGAGGCGTCTGGTGTAGCGGGAATTGGGGCATCCGGTGGAGCAGGAATTTGGCCATCTGGTGGAGCAGGAATTTGGGCGTCTGGTGGAGTTGGAATTGGGGTGTCTGGCGGAGCATGAATTGAGGCGTCTGGCATAGCATGAATTGGGGCGTCTGGTGGAGCACGAATTGGTGCATCTGGTGGAGCAGGAATTGGGGCGTCTGGTGGAGCATGAATTGGGGAAGTCTGGTGGAGCAGGAGTTGGAGCATCTGATGGAGCATGAATTGGGGCATCTAGTGGAGCATCTCAAACAATGGCCAGTATGAATTGCCAGTTTTGAAGACAGTGGGCTGGCCTTTGCTCAGATGGCACCGTGAGTGAAGATACTTTTGCACCCCACAAAATGCAACCTATTTTCTCACGCTCCCCTTGCTTTTCTGTTCATAATTTTTTAACCCTTGAAGGTAGGGATTTTGGCACCCTCTTTTGGCTCGTCTGGTGCCGCTTTGGCTTGGCGCCCTGAGCGGCTGCCCATCTGAGCCCATGCCAATGACCAACCCGGTGAGGTTCTAAATGTATTTTTATGTACTCTCCATAGAAATGTATGTAGGGTGCGTTCTAGATTATATTGGTATACTCATTATGAAAGAGAGTAAGGAGACATGCGACTGCGATCAGGGCACGAGGCAGTGACTAGGCAAGCAGCAGGCTGGCAGTGGCCCTGGCTGATAGACATGGACACTAACATGACAGTGCGCTAACGGTCCAGTCGAGACAAGTTTGACCGGGCTGGCTGGCAGTGGCCCCTGGCTGGCAGTCCGCACAAGCGCAACTATAATGGATTCCCTGGGTTTCAGGCAGTCCACATCCTCCCCCCCCCCCCCCCCACCCCCAAATCTATGGAGATAACATTTATAGCCCATTTGCAGTTATTCGAATCACTGAAGTAAACAAATTAGTGCATCTGATATGGTTGAAACCTGTTAATGCACCACTTCTGAATTTCAGCCCCTCAGCAAAATCATTTTTATTAAGAATTGCACGTGCATAATGATATTTGGCTTTATACTAACCCCGCCTCCAAATTCCCAAGAGCCACACCCTACAATTTGGCATTAGCCACTCCCCCAACTTGAAGTCTAGTTGTGCCAATGCGAAAAAGATAGACAAGTTCGGAACTTGTATTGTTCGCCCGTGGTTGGTGTGGATAGGAGGAGAGGCAGAGGGTAGCTACTGCAACCACCGGACAACAAATCAAGCTCCCAACTCGTCTTGTCACGTGCTGCTGCTACTACCCTGGTGTTAACTGTGTGGGGCGTGTCGAGGTCTCCACTACCCTCAGGGCTCAGCTCAGTCTGCCAGGAATAAATTAAAAATCAAAAATATTTTATTGTTCCCATTTGCATCCTGCTATATGGGTCTATTACAGCAGTCAGTACAGAGTGCGATTTCTATTTTTTGGGATTGTTCTTTTGATCGCTGCTGGTGTTAACTGCGTAGGGAGTTAAGGTTTTCAAGACCCTCGGGGTTCAGCCCAGTCTGTCAGGAATAAATGAAAATTCAAAAGCACTTTTATTATTTCCATTTGCATGCCGCTATATTATTTGATTAAAGGGGCTCCCCTTTTTTTTTGTTTTCTAGGAATGTGGCTGGACCTGTTAATTGACTGTATCCCCCGCAAAAATTGAGACACCCTTCCCCAATAAGCCTGGTACGATCTCTCTGGCTGCCATTATATACTCATTTTTTATTCTCTATCTTGTTTTCTATTGTCATATCACATTGTAATGTGACGTTGTTGCTCTGTTATTTTTTTATTATTGTTATTCTAGGGCAATTCTGTGAGTAATTTAAAGTATTGCGATCTGTTTTAGTTTGTCGGTAATGTTATCCTTGCGCAGAGTGTATGCATTTTGCAGGAATTATATTTTTGGAGGTGTTTTTGGGATCTTCCATTTTGTTATTTACTGATTGTAGAATTGTGATCAAAGGATATCTGTCCTGAAGTGCAGAAGTACCTCAGTGTTACAATCTGTTTTCAATGGCCCTGAATGCCTTAGACCGAGACAAAACAAGATTTCCAAAACATCTGGGTACAGAGCCCATCTCTACGAGGATGAAATGAAAATTAAAAGCCTTATAATTGCTCCAATGTGCATGCTATTAAGGTTACAGCTCTGCAGTCTGCATTCTTTCCATTCCTGACTACTGCCAGGACACTCCGGGATTTAGCCTTTTTACGCACCCCCACTGCACTGATCGTACTCCTCAGATTGTCCTCTCACAGTTATTAATATTTGTGTGTTTCTAGTATCATGTTTACACTGCTGAATAGAGTTCAGGTGATTTCCTATTTGATTTATTTACCAAGTTCACGTTGGATGGAACAATGAGTACCCGCTGGCTTCTGCTAGCGGTTCACTGTATTGCATATTTTTAGAATATGCCAAGTTGAATATTTGCTGTTAAACATTTCTTAGTCTGCTTTGAACTTGGATCTAGGGAAGTCCCTGTCGCCTTTTAGTTTGGCGGCTGAAGATTCTCATTGCACTGAAAGTACTCCTCAGAGTACCGTATGTTTGAAATAACAATTGTCAATGATGGTGTATTTTCCAGTATTGTGTAGTTCACATTTTTAAATAGAGTTCAAGTAATACTTGTATTTTGTTTTTAAAAATCGTGTTGAAAAACGTGTGATTTTGGCAGGGTTTTTTCAAAAATTCTCTCATGGGTGAGAACCCCCCCCGATCAAGTTTGGGCGCGCTCGCTACACTGTATAATTAAATTAATTACACCCCACCACTTTTTACGCGCACCAGCCAGCCCTGCCAGTTTGTCAGCTCAACAACCAAAAGCAAGCGACTGTGCGGCTAATGTGGCAGACAGGTACCTCGCCAGCTGCTGCGTAAATACAATTTCTTAATCCACAGCAAGTCTTTGGTCGTCCTGTCCAAAGGCTTTTCTTTGTCCTATACAACCTCATAAAGTATTACCTAGCACTACTGAATATTCACACTTTGGAGTGGTAGTGAAGCGACACGTCAGCAGTACTTCCAAATGAGTATGAGCAGCAGAGTATGGAATATTAACACTCGAAAGCACCACGCGGCATGTGCGTTTATATGACAAGTATCATTATAGTTATGTCTAAACTTGCCATGGGCTCTAACCCCGGATCTTTTACAAACCTAGCAACGCCCCTGCTCTCCTGTATAGTTCCAGGTGTTAAATGAATGCAGAAACAGCGTGTATGCGACTGGGTCTGGACTGCCAGGGCCGCGGCATGCACTCGTGGGCCTCTACCGCATGTGGCCAGTAGGCCCGTTAAATCTTTTTCCACCGGGCTTATTTTTGGAGCAAGTCCGCCCTGGACATATTTCATGACTTTCAATCGGGATTCAGGCCGGGGCACAGAGCTGACATGAGGGAACCCCTGCTCTGGTGAGAAGACCGGAACCATTCGTCAGCTTTAATCCTACTCGACCCGTCGGCAGCTTTTAACTCTGTGGACCACAGCACCATATACTCCAGAGACTGAACTCTCTGAGAGGCATTTCAAGGAAAGCCCTGATCTAGGTACAATCATTCCTCTTAGACAGGACACAGCAGGTAAAAACGGGAACACTCTGGTCCGAGAGCTCAAACATATCATGCGGCATTCCTGGAAGGCCATGCACAAGACTGGTCCTAAATATCTGACAGACTGGTTCCACACTCCCCGCGGGACTAGACTCATCAGGCAAGAACACAAATCGAAATTTGTCATTCCAGCAATTAAAAGAAGGCAAGTGTTCAAAAGAGCTCCGAAAGAGAACTTTTTACATGACCCAACTTTACTTTTTACTTTAATTAACGGTTTGACGTGCCACACGCTCATAGGCCTCGGGGCACACAAAAAACAAAACAGAACAGACAGACAGAGAGCAGGAAGGACACTCAGATAACAGCAATTAAGCACTAGACCTGATCAAAGTAGAGGGTCTTCACAGCTCGTTTAAAAGTACCTACTGAGGGAGTGCCTCGACTAGATAGGCAGTTCATTCCAGAGTTGAGGGGCGACCACTTCAAACATGGATGCACCCACGGTCTGAAGCTTAGGCCAAGATTGGAAGAGTTTGTGCTCTACCCTGCCACGGGAGGCCCTAATGGCTGTGGCTGGGGTAAGGCGCTCCGCAAGGTAGGGCGGGGCAACACCAGCCCTACACTTGTGGGCCAAGGTGACCACCTTGTGATTGAAGGTCTCTAACCCCCTATCAGGGGTTAGAGACTATATACACTTCTGGGACTGTGTACACTGTCTGGAGCAGGGGCAAACCCCTCCCCCAGCTCAAGCCTTTCCCTCGCTTGATTTTTTTTTTAGTTACTTTTTTACTAACTCGCTCACTTTACATTTTTGTACGTTTGGCGTTCTGAAGAAAATATTCATGAGACGCGTGATAAAAGGTTTTATTTTTGTTTGCGCTTGAGAGCCAAAAGAAGGGGCTTTTTTTCAGGGCTGGTGTTGGGTTCAAATCCCAAAAGTTTTTCAGCGTAGAGTCGTCAGCTGGGTAGCTTTTCTGCCACGTTGAAGAGTGAGTCGAAATCAGCCGAAAGAGAGGACAGGAAGGCTCTGCGGGTGAATGCTGTTGGCACAAGAAAACAAACAGGATAATGGGCTGAGAAAGGTATCCAGGAGATCTCTGGATTAGTATCCCAGCACCTGGACCCAGAGGATTGGTGGGCTGTAGTCACGTGACATGGGAATGCTCTCCAAGGCTGCAGGTGTGCAGAATGTTCCAGGGGCTGAGTGAGAAGTTCCGGTGACACTCAAAGATATGAAGGGCCTTGGAGAAGACTGGGAACAGGGGATTATTATGTGGCATAAGAAAAGCACAGTGGCCAGTTATGCTGACGTCAAAACCCTTACAAGCTCTTCGGGGGGAATGGGTTTCCTTCAGAATGGAAAACTGACCCTAATATTTGTGAGTAGGGTCAGGAATAGCCAGTTCCTGAGTGCCAGAAGAGGCGGTGTCCTGCTAATAGTTTCCCCCACTTACTCTCTGAATATGTATTACGCCTGCACTTGTCAACGGAAGGTGCTAATATTCCACTCTAAACCTAACTGTTTGAGCACCGAAACGTTGAAATGACGTTGAATAAGGAAGTTCATCAATTCTTTTATTATTATTATTATTAAAAATAAAACTTCAGAAAAAGCCACTCTGTTGACCTATCTGTGCCCCAAATTCCACTCCCTCCCTCCTCTCGCCAAGCCACTGGCAGATCCTGCACCAACACTCGAATTTGTCAGGAAATAGAAGAAAGGCTCCCAGTTTTCTGTGTTTTACTGATAAATACAGGCAGAAATTATTTTTATTTCTAAGACGTGCTATACAAACCCAGTATAACATTTCCATCTGTAATTCATTTATCAATATGCAAATAAAACCTGTCTTTTCATGCTAAAAATCAAACCTTCTAGGGCCATAGGTTGTGCAGCTTGACAGCAGGGAAAGTGTAAAATGGGGAATTTCATCTGAAAATTAACTGTTGAAATGATAAAGCACAAGTTAAGTCTGGCAACATTGTTACTTTCCTTCATATCAATGTATTGTATTGTTTTAGCTACTTGAACCTTAAAATGAAGCAGATATTTTGCATTAAATAAATGCAGAAAAATACTAGTAAGAAGGTAGATTTTCACAGAGCAAAGCATAAATATGGATAAATACAGAGAAAAAAAAAAAAAAAAGCTAAAAAAAATAAATATGGATAAAGACAGACGGAAATGGCAAAAAAATAAATACCATAAAACCGGGAGCTTAATTATAAGCAAATATCCAGAGTGAAAGATACCCCCCTCCTGTCCTCAGGGCCCTGGATTTTCCATGTGAAGGAGCATACACAACCTGTAGGGTCTCTCCAAGTCAAGGCCAGGCCGGGGAGATGTGTGGTGAGGGTGGAACCACTATTATTTAGTTTCATGAAGCGGAGCGGGTGCGGGGGGGTGGGGGTACAGTGAGAAACCCAACATTAAACAGAAAAGTCAAAAGGACTCTTCTGTTTCGTAAAAACATTCCTGTAAACAGAAGGTGCTGGGCGAGAAGGGCATTCACACCCGTCCAGTACTTACCCTTCAGAAATTCTCCAAATATAGTCTCCAGCTTTACCTGAATTTATTACTATTTCTACGCTGATTGCCCAGTCTTCAGCAATTGCCTGTTGCTGAGGTTTGGTTTGTTTAATGGAAATTTTAACAATAATTTGACGTCGAAGTAACTTTCATTTAATGTGCTGAAAACATATTAAAAGTATCGCTGATAGAGGCGCCTCACCAGCACGTGTACAAATAACGATCCACAGGGTTTACAGAGACTTCACGATAACCAAGAAACAGATGGTCTTTTTTTAAGTTAAAAATGGAATTTTTATTTCTACCTTTTCTGGTTGGAGACTGTGAAGTCCAGTTAATGAGAGTCCCTTGAAAACCTATTGCCCAATGTCTCCCCACTTGCTTTTACAACGAAATGTCTGCAGCCGGGAAATAAAATCAAGTATTGAAAAGCAGTCTTATTAGTTAACGTGAAAAATAAAAACAAGGAGAATTATTGCACGTTCAGACACCTAAAAGAAAAGCTACAAATAGTGCAGTGAAATGTCCCTTATCACTCTACGCGCTGCTCACATTCTGCTGAATGCAGACTTTTATGCTCTCCTTACAGATCACATCTTTTTCTTCCCATAAATCCCAGACCACACCAGATCTTCTTCCATCAGATTATTTAAGACGAACACGAGTCTGATAGAGAAATGAAAAAGTGTAAACTTTAGACGACACAAGGAAATGGCTGCAAAATCTTTTCCGCTGAGGACATACGTGCAGATTTTCAGTGAATGGGCCCAAAGGCTCACGTCACTGCCCCTGTGAGCCTCCACCCAATTTTAAAGCTTTTATTTCTGTTCAGTGACTACAACAGGATAAACCTGTCACTGCCACTGAACAGAAATGTGACTTCAAAATTCGCTGCGGCCACGGCCGTAGCAAATCTTGAAGTGCGCATGCCCAGAGAATGCTCTGAATATTCGCTTCTGCAAATGTTTTTATAAAATCCTGCGATTGTCTGTGCACCAGATCTTCAGATTCGGTGCCTAGAGATGTGCAGGGAATTTCTAGCAGATCCGCTGTACCTGCGCACAGCAAGTCTTACAAAATCTTCGCAATCATGTTAGGCGTGCGCAACAAAGTCGATCGACAGTTGTGCAAATAATAAAAGCCTATTGCATTCTATTCTGTTCTAGTCCCTATTCTACGTGATTCTAGTCGGTTTTATTCCATTCTGCGAATTCACCTTTCACGTCAGTGTCTAAGCAATCGTTCTTTCCTGAAGGTAGTGATTCTCTGCTTGGTTATTCGTGCACATCCCACATGCGTTCCACGTCATAATTTTCCTAAGTTTGGGTGTTTGTGCTTCAGCCTTTGTCGGAACTGTCCCGTTCCAGAAAGGTCTCATTGGAATACCTCGCTATTGGGTCATGAGGATTGCTTGGTTTCTAGAACTACTCGCATGACTGTGCCGAGTACATTCTTTCGTAAGTTGGGAGGGTCATATTTGGTGAAAACCCTGGATCTTGGTTATTCTTCTTTACGCTCACTATGTGTCCTACCTTTTTATACACAAGCTTATTCCCTTTCACAGGTTGCAGTTCTCAGCCCTTTTTCTGCTGCGGCAGGTGACAAACGCTCCTTTATTTCTTCTTGTTCAGGAAGGGGATTATTTATCGTTTCTCTTCCTTTGCCAGATGCAGCTGGTTATTGGAATCTCAGCCTTGAATGGACACAAAGGTGTCATGCCCATGATGACGCAGAGTCTTATTTGTGCAATTATGGATTCCTACACTGCTCCTACAGGATCGATTCTCCAGCTCTAGCTGATTGGATACCTTCTTTTATTATACGATTTGCCCTTTCCACTTGACCATTCCCTTGTGGGTGATAAACAGCTACCTTGATATGTTCCATGCCCTCCTTTGATAAATAAATCATCATCTTGAGATAAATTAAAATAAATTACTTAAAGTGCTGCCTGCAGGCCACTTGCAGCTCCCCCAAGCAGTTTCCTGCGGCCTCCACACATTGCCTTAAAGTATCAAATGAACAGTATTTTTTAAAGAAAATAGTTCATTTGATTGCCAGACATTAAAATTAATGTAAACCAAGACACAAATGGCCGGGAGAGGGATAAATTGAAAAATTCTAGGCCAGACAGTCAAACCGAAGTAAGCTGTTGGCAGCCTCAATTTAAAGAAAGCTCACAAGGAATCCTGCTGGTGGAACAACAATAAGGCAAAGTGCAACTCAATATATAGAAAAATAAATTCACAATTTTATTGAAAAAGCGACCAGGTTTAGAAAAACACAAAACAATATGTGACAAATATATCAAGACAAGTAACAATGTGACATATAAATAAAAAACATGAACATTGCAAAAAAGCAGAGCCGAGAATTTGGCTAGGCTCCAACTAAGTACACTTAAACATGAGCATCAATCACAGAATATACGAATTGATCCTATTCTGATATATGGGGAAAATGTAAATCCCAAGATACAAATAGTTTCAGACGCTTGAGTTTGACAGAAGGAGGAAGCCTGTTTCGGTTCCAGGTGCATGGATTCAGTGCGGAACCTTCTTCAGGGCAAAGCAGTGTATGACGAACAAGGTCGCAATTAGATAGCTCAGGAGGCAATGGCAAAGAAAAGTATGTTCAATTGTTTATCAAGGCCATCGCGATCCCAGGCTGATATCCGCGCTGTTGCAGACGGAAGGGATGAAGCGCGAAGAAAACTTCAAAGTCCCAATGGAGGCCGTGCAAAAGAGCTAAGTCCGCCCGGGGGACGTAATAAATACGTCTACGTAGTCAACACGATGGCCCTAGGTGCTCAAGTGGAGTCAAACTATTAGTCCCAAGGTTACAACATTTAGGAATCACAGATGTAAAGCAGAAAATGGGGCCAGAATCGGCTGGATTGAAGGCAGACAAGTTGCCCCACGGCAATTCAAGCGATATGGATATCGTTGCCCAACTCGGCTGGGTTGAAGGCAGGCAAGTTGCCCCAAGGCAATTCCAACGGATTTGCCAGCGATATAAATATCGCAACCAGCACCTGCAACTGCAATCAGGGTGCGCGGTCCACCGAATTCACAGCGGGTGCTTCCTCCTTCTGTTCATTTACCCTAGGCTGGTTGATTGTCGGGTTACTGGGTACTCCTGTGTTTTGTTTTTCAGACATTAAAATTAGGCTTTGTTTTTAGGGAATACGCTTATAGGGGCAGACCTGATCCAAAATGACTCCTAATTTTTTTCAATGAATATCAAATTTTTGCTAAATTTTCATATTGTTTGCCAATGCCCTCTCAGCCAGACAGCTTGCTTCTAGGAACAGGAGGTCAAAAGTGATGTTAGAGTTTATTAGCAATTAGAGAGGACAACTTTGATCAGACAAGCAGAGGAAAGTGCGATCTCAGAAAACAGCATTTGTTGACAGGGTAACTGCATTTTCGTATAGGACATGCGCAGCTGACAGTACTGGGGTATTTAACCTGAAATACAGTAATGGAGTGAAAAAAGGTGCTCTATCTCAGTTCAAAGGCAGTATTTTTTCAGAGCAGTTGGACAGACGTGCTCACAGGGTATACCCTGTGAGCACCTCTGTCCAACAGCTTCAATATCAAAGCAAATTGTATATATGGCCGGAGGGTCCCTTTAAGATTAATGTCTTTCTTCTGTAATTTTGCACATCTTGAAATATTTGCTTTCCCAATTTTTGTTTTTCCTGAAACCTTTATACTATTACTGTGGGCCTCGGTTAAGCCCATAGCGTACAATGTGGCCCTGCAGCAAATGCTTGCGAGTACCCTAAACAATGACCATGAATAGAAGTGCATTCACACAATCACAGAGCTTTGTTTAGGAATTCAGGGATACTAACCTACAGTGGGAGCGATCGTAATTATCTTCTCAAATGTTTGGAAGTCAGAAGGTGGATAAAAAGTTTTTCTTTATGAATTTGTTTTTATTTAGACCCATCTTTCAAAAGGTTTCTTTCAGTTCAGAAGTTGGTTAGCCTGCACAATAAGAATGAAATGGGGTCAGACCAAGACTTATAACTGGTTCATAAAAACCCTTGGCATCCACCAGGTCTCCCCCACCCAAAGGTACTTAATAAAGTGCTCAGTACCTATGGGTAGGGGGGACCTGATGGATGTGTAGGACCATTGTAGGACCATTGGAAAACAAACAAACAAAAATAGGGTTGTATTAACAGTATATCAAGGCCGTGACATTTTGGGGTATCCTGACTGCCCCTTGAAAACTGTTTGTCAAATAGCTTTGCATCTTGGAAGCATCAAGTAATCTGCTGACTTGAGAAATCATCTGAAACCATCCTAAAGTCTGTCCACGGCCCGAATTAGTTAAATGAGATGACTCTAGAGTAATCACACATGCTCAGGAAGTAATCAGCAAATCATACTGAAATTATTGGGCCTATTTTTCCAACTTTGCTGATGACTTCAAGAGCTTGATGTCTGATGATGGCAGAATGACTTCTAAAGTAGTTGAATGATCATCCAACCACCCCAGGATGGCTTCTGTGGTCATCTTTTTCGACCCTTTCGGTCCAACCACCATGGGCTCTCCCTTCGCCCCTATTTATAGGGTGAAGGAGAGTCTCTGTTCTGATCAAGGTCCCCCCATGTCTGTAAAACCCAATAAATAAATACTCAATGATAACAGGACGGAAGTTCCAAGCTCTTACAAAATGTAAAAACACAAGCAAAAAAAAAACCCCGGTATTTTTCACCACCCTAGAAACACAAAATTCCCCCAGAAACCACCAGCCTTTGATCCATTCCTCTTTCCTGGTCATTGTTTTTTTTTTAGTTTTTACAAATATCCGCTGGCGCTACACAGTACTTTTTTTATTTCCCTTTACCTTGAGAAATACTTATTCCTGAACAGGGCGGGGCGGAGTAGTAAACAGTGTTTTTATGGTGTATTGTTTGCAAAATGTTCAAGAAAATAAGGAAGTGATCTCATGGTGTGGGCAGGCCAGGTAAGGAAACGCTGAGGCCTGAGGCCTAAGATGCGAGGACCCCGCCCGCCATGGGGAGCCCCCTTCTCAGGTGTCTGAGGAAGCAGACACCCTAAAAAATATGACAAATGTCCCGTAAAATCCAGACTAAGCTCATAAGAGGAAACAAAATTTGCCCTGTGGATCTCCCCGGCCCTGTCACAAGGCCAGGTGAACAGGTTTCAAAACTGAGAGGAACTGGTGCCTGGCCCAGTCACAGCCATGAGGGAGGGGGAAATACTGGCTATTTCTGACTACATTAAAACCTAGATTTCCTCAGAGTGAATGGGACAGATACAACCAGCTTGTGCAAGATGGCCTCTTTAATCTGCCATTTTATTGATATATATTTCTCAATGTTTCTATCCCAGGCCGCTGCGCTCACACGCAAGGCACTGAGAAAGATCAACTCTTTCTCCTTCGTGGGCTCTTTCGAGTGCTCATAAAAGCCACTACGCATGCGTGATAGCTTAGTGGGTTAATGCAGCTGTTTACATACATTTACATACATTCTATGTATGCTTCTTTCCAGTCTGGTCACATTCCCCCCTCCCTTAAGCACGCTGTGGTGATCCCTCTCTTAAAGAAACCCTCTCTTGACCCTTCAA
>JAVSBX010439594.1:0-12787 GCA_033119125.1 Desmognathus anicetus
CGCGCAGGCGCCATTATCTATTTGTGGCTTTGGCAAGCGCGTTCCGGGCCGGCGCGGGGGCGCGCCGGATATCCCATGCAAGGGGAAAAGGGGACAGGACGTAAGGGAACCACTGTTGAAGCTATAGACCCGAAGTTAGCATCTGAAATGTCCATAGTCATTTTTATGGAGTGGTCAGGTGGCCCTTTTCTATGATCTTTCATGCATTGTCCGCCTTGTTTTAAGTCAAGAACTGAAGAAGTATGACTAATTTATCCCAGAGTTCCTGATAATAGTAAGAATAATAATTTATTGAACCAGGGCACAACTGTCAGCCACAGACTTCATGGTGCTTGATCATACCTGTTCAACAGAAGGCTGGTATTGGCTGCCCTATTAGTGAGGGAGACCGAAATCGTTGTCTTCCAGCCAAATGAAACCAACTTTCGAAGAAGCTTATCTGGTGGCATTGTAGCCACAGTAGCCGGGTTAAAGAGGCCTTGGGCAGTAAGCTCCACTATGGAATCTGGCTCGGAGAGAAAAAGGTGCAGCCTCATCTGCCTTGAATATCTAAGCCGTCCTCACATTAGTGGGTGGGGACGCAAGACATTTAAAAATTTAGAACACCACATTTCCACATAGCATTCAAGTTGGCATATAATTTATTTTTTATTCATTTCTTTTAAAACATTTGTAAAGAGGTTTCTAAGGGTGTATTGAACGGCTGACTCAGGGGACCCCTGAGGAAACAGACAAACAAAACAAAAGTAGCTCTAGAGGATCACCAGGGTCGAGTAGCTCAGATGTTCCCAGACTAGCTACAAGCCTGGAAACCCGCCTAAGCGGAGTGCGACTGTCTCCAAGTGGGTTATCGTGGTGGTTTAGACCGCGGAACCGCTGGAAAGTATTTTAGATCCGTTCCATAGTTTTGATAGCATAACTAATGATGGTCCAGAAAGATAAAATTTAGGGGTATATTTAATTGTTCTGAATCTGTTTGACTGGCCTCCGGGCATTTGGGACAGCGCCGAAAAGTCGTTATGGGCTCTGCGCATTATAACAAGAGCAAGATAACACCATAACATGGGTCTCTGTCCGAGCCACTAAGGATCAACATCCGGAAACAGTCCTCAGTTGATAGAGGGGGCAAGCCTGTAGATTCGCTTGCTTGTTCCTCACAGCTTGCTGAATTAATCGTTGGTTGTCTCTGCGGGGGGGATCCCAGGCCTGGATTAGTCATGTTGTTCGGACTCAAGATGGTAATCCGTTGAAGCGTCAGGCTAAGTTCTCGTATTCTGGTAAATTGGTGCTCTGCATTTGGCTGGACTTGAACCTGCACCTGTCCTGCCTCCACCACTAGCGTCTTTCCAGGGGCCGGCTGTGTCATCCGGGTCGTTTGCTTGTAATCTTGATCCGGATGTAGACGGGGGGGATTCGTTTTGTAGCAGGTACTGTTTAAGTGTCCTTTTGAAGGCCGCCAATGAGGAGGAAGTTCTGATAGAGGCTGGTAAGGTGTTCCAGAACCTACTTCCTTTGCTGGCCAGGGTAACTCCCCCCTTCCTAGCTTTCCTGAATCTGGGGGGTAGGAGAATACTCTCCTGGGTCTTCCGTCTGGCCCGTGCAGCCATCGGTTGCAAAGTCCAACAGTGTGAATAGACTGGACCCAGCTTTCGTCTTACCTTCCAAACCTACGTGCAAGTCTTCATGAACAATAGATCAGAAATGGTCAACCAGCCCATCTGCAGCCTCCAGTTACTCAAGTGTTCCCTCCTGTTGAGTCCGTAGATCAGGCGAATGGCTCTATTCTAGACTTTTTGTAAAGAATGGATGGTTTTCTTCGATGCTCTCAGCATAAACAGCAGGCCGTAACAATCTAGATTCCACGCAGGCTTGATATAGCTGTTTCTTGTGTTTGAGCTCCAAGAGAGGGACAGTCTGGTGAAAGAGTTAAATTTATGATGGCAAGTTTTGACTATGGTGGCAGCGTGGGCCACCCTATCCAGACGGTAGAGGATTGTAACTCCCAGATCTCTGGCCCGGGGAACGGGGGTTGGGGGGGACCCGAATGACTGTGGTCAAGGAAAGGCTGGGGGAGATTGACCCCTCTGGCCCTAGAGGAGCTCGTTCTTGGTGCTGTTGAGGCAGAGCTTGTTGACCCTCATCCATTCCTCAATCAGCACCAGTCACAGGCTCATCTTCTCCTCTTCTTTGGCTGACTCGTGCAGGTCTACCAGGATCTGGATGTCGTCAGCATACATTTGAAATCTTAGCTCTACCCTCTCCAGCAATGGCGCCAAGGGGCGCATATAGATATTAAAAAGCAGGGGAAGAGCGATGAACCCTGGGGATACTCCACAGGGAACCGGAATATCTGGCGAGCGGTACTCTGCCCACCTGACCGCTGGACTCGGTCTAACAAAAATGGCCTAATCCTGTCAAATGCATACCCCTCGACGCCTGCGATGTCCTTAAGTCGCTGGAGCAGGATCTCATGGTCGACTGTATCAAATACAGCTGACAAATCGAGAAAATGAGCAATGCAGGGTGACAACGGTCAGCACACCACAGCAGTTTTTCTCTAACATCCACAGTCCCCAGCTCAGTACCCCACTCTGGGCGAAAGCCTAATTGTGCGTGGTGCAGGATCTTATCTGGTCCTCCAGAAATCTTTGAACTTGCTCAGTCACGATGGATTCTGCGAGTCGGGGAAGGAGGCACAATTGCGTCACTGGTCTCAAATTCTGTGTGTCTGCTGGATCTGCACCTGTTTTTTTGAGAAGAGGTGTTACTATCCCTTGTTTACAGGTTCGCGGCACCAAACCCGAACTTAGGTTGCTATTTATGAGATTGTCAGATTTGACCAATGTCTTCACCACTGGAGTTAGTAAAGGATCCAGGATCGATGATGACAGACCCAGATTGCGAAGTCTTCTCCAGGTCTTCCGATGAGACTGGTGCAAAAGTTGAGAAAGCCGGCGGTGGCAACTGAGCAGCATATTGCGAAGGTTTGGAACCTGGTGGCAATTGCCAAGGGAGTTCAGCTCCACTGATCTCCCAGTCCAGTAGGGATGCTGAGGCAGAGTGTGCCTCTGCAGAAGAAAGGGGCTTGGTTTACTTTCAGCCTGAGATTAGCTAGTTTTTGCGAAAAGTAGAAAGCTGCCTCATCACAGTATTTCTGTGGGTCGGGTGGAGTGTAGGCCAAAGGCTTTTCTCCTGCGGTACGGGCGGTAGAAAGCTTGAAGAGACACTTCCCGGAATTCCCTGCCCCCTGGATAAGACCGTGGACACAGTTCTTCTTACTCCGTTTGATCGCTACCTTATAGGCTTTCAGATGCCTCTGGAGGAGAAGATGGTGTTGTCTATTTCCTGATTTACCCCATGCACGCTGGAGACGTCGCCCCTCTGCTCGTAGTTTACGCAGATCGGCTGTAAACCATTTGTTACGAGGGCTGAGGTTTTTCTCTAACCAGATGAACTGGACAGAAGGTATTCCGGGCCAAGGTTAATTTAGTGTGGAGGATGGCATCAAGTGCATCCGTAGGGAGATCATGCCTTGTGCATGGATACCACCAGTTGGCAAAGTCTCATGAAGAGAGAGATTTAAAGTTCCTTCTTGACACTTTCTTGGGAATTTGATGGTTCTTTGTCCTCCTGCCCTTCTGGTCGTGGCCCCATTCCAGGATAGTGGTCGTAAGAAGTTGATGTCTGCCCAGGAGAAATTTGTCAACTGAATGGGAGAGATGGGAACATTTCTCTGGCGGATCAAGGTGATTGCCCAGCTGATGTGTAGGGCCCTTGTCATGCGGTTTCAATTGTTGAGCTTCCATAAGGTGTAAGGATTTCTGCACCGATTTGTCTTCTCTATTCACGGGGATATTAAAATCCCCACACAGGATGAGTCTGTTTGTACGGAGAAAGATCTTCCAGCACTAGCTGTAGTTCGACAATGAAAGTGTCCTTATCCCCCGGAGGTCATAAACACAGAAGACTGAGGGGTTGGTAGTCCTGAGGTGCTCCTTTTGCCAAGATGTATTCAAAGCTGAGTGGTTCTGGAGTGAGATGAGAGGTCAGCTGTAGTGAATTATGAAATATCAAGGCAACCCCTCCGCCTGCCTTCCCCTCTCGGGCCCGGGAAATTAGCTCATAGTTTTCTGGTAAAAGATCCACTATAATGGGATCATTACCCTTTCTGAACCAAGTGTTCGTAACAGCCAGAAGTTGAAGTTGAGCGTCTTCGATGAGTCGTGTAGTAATTCTGCATGTGCAACAGCAGGCCTAGCATTCAAAAGGCCGAAGGAAAAGGCTCTATCCCAGCCTTGTGTCAGTGACAGTGCTTCTGGCGGGGGAGACCCTGCTGTTCTGATCAGTATGCATTAGTGGAGGGGGCAGGGAATCGGCTCCTTCTGTCACCCCCCTTGAGAGGGTTTGGAGGGCTCTCCTTGCCCTGTGATAATTCCTCCTCCCTACCCGGCCCCTGCCAGAAAGCAGGGGCATCCATGCATGGCTCAATGGTCATCCCATTCACCTCCAGAAAGGATAGACCATCCCAGAGGCTGAGGCAGTCCCAATGATCACTGGGTTTTACTTTGGAAGAGGCTAGAATAGCTTCTAATAGATGGTTCGGATCCTGCAAATGGAAAGGAGTGTTCTTAGCAGCCTCGCAAGGTACCCCAGGGTGATGCTTCAGTGGCGTGGCAATAAAGGTGAAAGCGTCTTCCTTGATAGAGGTCTGTGGGAGGATAAGAGTGGATGTGGGAGAGGAAACCTCTTGGCATTGGGCTTGTGCAATGCAGTCAGTGGAAAAGCGAATGCACCTCTTCTCTGGCAGGCCCCCCTCGCTACGCTCTTACCATCCAACAGGTCACTTGCTTCCACAATGGGAACATCAAATCCTTCCATCGAAGATAGAAGAAGAGGTCTAGGCCCCTCCACCCTCCAGGCCTCGACAGGCACAGACAGGTGTTGGCCTTGTCCCCTCCCTGCCTTTGCCCGGAGCCAGCTTTGCCTGCCGGCGCCCTGCCCAAGATTTTGAAGGGCAGACCTTGTTCCGGGTGCTTTGGCAGGGGCGGAGCTGGCGGGTGGAGGCATTGTTTAACTCCCTGGCGGCCATGTTGAATCCAGGCGTGCTGTGGAGGACAGGGTCAGGCTGCTGCTGGAGGTGGGCAGGGAGGGAGGCACCAGTTGCAGTTTTGATGGTCCTGGACCCTGTGCGACGCTGCTGAGCAGGTGAGAGGCTGTGCTGCTGATTGGATAGGCTGCACAGACAGGTATTTAGAGATCTTCCAAAAATTGCAAATCTGCTGATCACCTGCCACACAAAGTGCGGGTAACGCGAAGATTCGATCCCGAGTTCACCTTTTCTGCCTTTGTTCCTGCACTTAAATGTATTCAAATACATGATTTCCCAATTCTCCTTCAAAATTTGACAATAGAAAAATTTGCTGGTCTGCTTAGAATAGCTGAGAATGCACTCTGAGTCAAACACGTTTGTGGTACTATTCATGAGCTTCGCAGAGGCTAGCCTCTCTTCTGGTGTGGAAGATCTGGGACTGGATGGTAGAAAGTCCTTGAGGATCTTATAATCCCCATAGTCATCCATCTTCGTTTCTGTGTCAGTATCCATCACTGCCACCTGATCCAGGTCCCTGGTAGTGAATGGGAGTCGGAGACCATGGGAGAGGAGCCTGTCGACAAGGGTCCTGCTTCATTGACTGGAGTGTGAGAAGGTTCTAGCTTTATCAGCAAATAAGTAAAGAATTGAAATAAGTTTAGTAAATCCCTTGGAGCTTCAGCCAGTTGTGGAGCAAGAAGCACTGATTTATCAAAGATGTTCAAGTCACATTATTGTTCTCTATCCTTAACTTCTGAAAACACCAGCAAATCTGACAGAATGAATGGAGATCACCTCACCCTCACTCTCTGAATAGTACAGAAGATAAAAAGGAGAAGGTGGATAGGTGCCGTTAGCCTATTCGTCGCCAAAGTCTTTTAGGCGCTTTTCATGTCCGCAGGGCGGGAGCCATGTAGTTGCAGTGTCGTAATAGTGACTGTCGCCTACGGTACAACGGAAGCATGTGCGTGTCAGTCTTTGATGTCTTAAGCTAGTTTCGGAAGAGAAAATAACCTAAGGCGGTTCCAGCATCTCCGAGACGATAATATAGACTAAAGAGACTTGGATAGTACTCAATTTTTCTAACGGGGAAGGAGTCATGTCTCTTCTATGAGCGGTCATCGACAGTGCAGTACCTGGATGATCTCGTTGAGTCTTCCCCCTTCCGTTTCAATGTCAGAGATAGATATCAACATTTCGCCTTGTCAGACGATTTATGGAGGACAAACGGCCACTCTATTTGGGTCGGTGTAGACATATTTTCTGTGTCAAGGGTGACTGGTAGTTGTGTAATAAGAGGCAATCCTCTTAGGATCTGACACTGTACGCCATTAGGCAGGTCTAAATAGGGGCTGTCCCCTTGGGCTCTGATGTTGCGCAGTTCTGCGGTTTTACAGTGGGCACAGGCCTAGAAGACCAAAACCATCATTTTTTTTCTGCTGTGGAACTGGCGAGTCGACAGGATCAGTTGTGGTCGTCTTAGTGGCTTCCATTTGAACTGCAGCCGGGCGAACTACATCCTTGAAGGCCATCTTCGACAGTTACTGCTTCGGACCCGATTAATGGTAGAGAAGCGGATTCACTCTATCCGGATGCGTCCTTCATGACATGTATGGATAATTCTTGCAAACAAGGATGCCGTGCTCCAGAAAGAAGCTGTACAAGCACTCCGAAATGGGGTCCAAGCTCTCGATGTTCATCTGTTCACACTGCAGACTTTAAACAATGCTGACAGAGAGTTTCTAAGCAACGTGGCTTTTGAGCATTGCTGGCATTGCACGATAAATATGAGCTAGTTACTTACCCTTTGGGTAAGGTTGGTTCTAGTGGATAGTAGAGGGATCCCCAAATTCCCAAGTGACCATACTAGTTTGGACCCGAGAAGAGTACCAACGTAAGGGTAAGCAACAAATTCATATAATGGATAGTGGGTTCCCAGATTTTCCATCTTTAAACAACTCCCAAAGTAGTGTGCGCTGGCTGTGATGTACAAATGTTGATTTCAGAAAGTTATAGTTGCAGATCAGTAATGTCACACAGAATTTTACAGCACAGAGCTGTCAAATAGGGCATCTCTCAAAGGTGTGTAGTGAGGACCAGGACACAGCCCGACAGATATTTTGCATGTATACAACAACAAGATTCAAGCCACACTGGCCAACTTGCATGTGAACAATTTTGAAAAGAAATTTATTTTTTCATCAACTAATCCTTTTCGAACATCAATCAGACTTTGGCGTTGGTATATTGACGATATTCTGTTGTGAGGAGAGGATGAGGGCAGTTTGAATATTTTTTTTGAGTGGATGAATAATCGGTCCCGCATTTGCAGTTTACAAATGAAGAGTAGATCCAAAATGTCTTTTTTCGATTTTGAGATATACGAAGAGAATGGCTCTCGGAAGACCAAAACTTACAAAAAAACAACCGATAACAATGCCTCTTTGGATTATACCAGTTTTCATCCATCACATATAAAAAAGAACCTTTCCCTTTGGCCAGTTTCTTCACCTCAGGGGTAATTGTAATGATGTTGTGCAGTATCTTAGAGAAGCGGAAAGTTTGAAAGTCAAATTACTTGCAAGAGGTTATCCCCGTGTTCTTTTGAAAAAGGCCCTTACTAGGGCCAGATTTTACAATCGAGATGCCATGCTACATGACAAACCAAAGAAAGTGAATAATCGTATGGTTTTTGTGAACACATTCCTATTTGTCGTTTTGAATTCAGCGGATTGTTCGAAAACATTGGCACATTTTAGCTATGGGAAATACCAAATTCAATAAGGTTATGTTTGCCTTCAAAAGAAGTTGGAATCTGAAGGACCTTTTGGTTCGTTCAGATACCAGTAAAAAGAAAACTGTTAAGACCCTCCTTCCATCTGGCCCCGAGGCGACTGTATTTTTTGTCCACTAACTCAGCATAGTATGGAAATTGATATTGGGCTGAATACCCCGTGGCAATAAAAATCATTAACCAGCTGCAAGTCAAATTGTATAGTGTATATTTAGGGTTTTTGGAATTCGGTTTTAACCTATAAAACACCACCTAAAGGTTGTTTGTAAATTCGGTTTTAACCTATTTATTTATTTATTTATTTATTACAGTCATTTATAATGCGGTTCTGCCAAGCTTTGATCCGCCGGGAGGGGGGTGGGGACACTTGCAAGTAAAATCCAAGACAACATATTACACTTAAAAAACCCCTGGTGCAAGGAAACAAGAGAGGGGTTGTCAAAAAAGACAGAGAAGAAAAAGAAAAAAAAGAAAAAGACGTTGTGGGACATTTAAAAGCAGCATGAGTCAGGTCTTTAAGTTCGGCAGTCCGAGAAGACTTTAACACTGATTTTTGCATTAGAATCCTCGTTCAAAGATGGCTGCCACATTAGCAATTTCTGTGCATTGCTATGGGTATTGAAATTTTATTTTGAAATCTACTAAGAATATCGTGGAAAAAATAAGGGGGAAACTCTAATTTTACATGTTTTTGAAAATAATGTAAAAATGCCACCAGACAAAAACCCCAAGCACTTCAAACGAGAAACCTTAATTTTAGACCCTTTTGATCGCTGATGGCTACCGAAATGACCTAAAATTCATGATAATTTTTCTGTTTTGAAAACAGCTGAAAACACTGGAATCTTAGGACTGCGAGATTGATAAATACCTAAATGCACCTATTTTTGCTATTTTTGAAAGCACTGATAAACACCGAAAAATAAGCACCGGAATTCAGTAACCATAAACACCTAAAACAGGAAATCGCTGAGTTTGCTTGCACAGATTGTGTTGATTTAGTATCTTGTAAAGCAATCCATTGCCCACTCCAACATGGCGCTCTGATTCATGTAGGGTCCTGCTTTTACCTTTCAATTCCCATAAAACCCGCTGTGTTGCATATATCTCGGGCAGTTGCTCTCTGGTCGTTCCAACAGTTCAGGAGACAGCGGGAGTTCCCTGACTGAGCATTTTTTGACTGCGACCCAGGTATGCGGTGTAGGCACGTTAGCGCCGTTTTGTGTTTTTGGGTAGCGTGTATTGAATTACAGTGTCAATGTTGTCCCCCAAAAAACTATTTTACATTTCATTTTTCCAGTGGCACTGTGTTTTCGCTGCGGTGATAATTGCACTGGTTGGGTAACTTTATTGTAATAGTAACACGTGGTGAGTCGTTTGCACTCGTGAACAAGGCGGCGCTCACAGTCAATTGCATGCTGAACACGTGTGGCGGCCCTTCATTCAGCACAAGCACTTTCGCGTGGCTTTGCGTTTTTGGGTAGCAATTTTTTACATTGTTAAAGTTGCCCCCAAAAATTATTTTACATTTGATATTTCTAGTGGCACTGCACGGTGTCTCTGCAGTCATGATTGCGCCGGCCGGGTAAGTGTACTGCAATAGTAATGCATTGTCAGTTATCTGCACTTGTGAACTAGGTGGGGCTCACAGCCAATTGCATGCCGAACACGTCGTCGGCCCTTCGTTCAGCACTTCGGTAAAAATTGTGCATTGTAGGTTGGTGGCATGATAATGCAGAACTGGTGTATATTTTGGTTCTCTGGATATATGCGAAGGAAACCTCTGCTTAAGAAATCATGTGTTTTTCACTTTTGGAATGGTCCTTTTTCTTTTTATCAGTTTGCACACAAAAAAAAGTTTTATCTCTGAAATGATGTGTGCAATTGGGATGTATTATTATGCTTGATATTAGGCATCGCTTTTCAACCCATATTCTGGGCCAAGCGAGCAAGGACCCAGTTGGCTACTCCTTGGAATGATGGCAGTTTCCTCCTTAAAAAAGGTGTGCGCAGGGTCGTTTGTCAAAATGGTTTAGATGGGTGTAGGTATATATTGAACAACCACTTTTGCTTTTGTGTCAATTTGTCAATGTTTTAATTTGTAAAAAAAGAACTGTATTTGAAACGGTGAATATTAATTCTGACATAGTATGAATTGTCTCTCTCCTGGTTAATGAACCAGTAGAGTGAACAACAATGTGCTATCGGTTAGATTATCATGTAAATGAAGTATTTATTGGCAACATGATGAATTGTACACTGTATCATATTGAATATTGATATTGAATTGTTCTGATAGGACCTATGTTTTTCATTATGTTTAGATAAGATGAACCTCTAGAATCACAGACAAGCCATACAGATGACAAGGTGGTCGTGCACAAAAGACTTCTCCCAGACGAAAACATGGACTTTAGCATTAGGGTTGAAACATGTAGGAGTATAATCAGGAGAGTGAAGATTAATGAATGAGCTGTTTTTTACTTGTGTTTTGTATTTCTGTTTTTGTAATTCTTTCAACTAAAGGCTTGTTGTAACTGATGTATTGTCTTGGGTCCTATCTTGATTAGGGTTATATGGTGGTGGGTGTAGCTTGAATCTTGTTGTGGTATACTAGTAGAACGGGGTGATTCAAGTTATATATACCCATTGACCTCTCTCTTTGAGTTTAGATATTCTGCATGGACACACCACTCAAATGAGCAGTGGTAGCTGTTGCAACTCTTGTGCTTTAATCACATTCCAAGGAGTTTGTTGGCTACCTCATAGCATATGCACATGAGGAACACCACCCAATGTGACAGTCTGTTTGGAAACCGACTCCCACTTCCGCTTGCCCATCTACCCGACAAAGAGTTGTCAATCATATCTGATTTTAGAACAGAACGAAAGATAGCACATAAGCGCTTGCCGAGAGCGATGAAGTTGTCTGTTCTCTACCCGGGTGGGGAGGAGGATAGAACAAAGGGAGAGAAATCGACTGGGACAAATGAAAAGGGGACACTACTTTCGGAAGGAAGGATGGCCTCACTTTTAGTACCACTTTCATTTTAGTAAAAGGCTTCTCAGCCGACAATCCGGCGGGCTGAAGTGATGGCCAAAACAAAATTGACTTTCAAACAAAGCAGCTGAAAAGAAATGGAATGCTTGGGCTCAAAAGGTGGGTCCTGCAGAACAGAAAGAACTAAAGTTAATTTCAGGACTCCAACAAAGGAGGTCTCGAAGGAAACACATTCCGGAGACCATTGGGAATTGGCCTAACAAGGCCAACTTGAACAAGTGAATCTTGATCTGACAATCGAGAAAAGATGGAGAACTCTGCCACGCAACCAATATCACCCCTATGTAACGGATTCATTTCGCTGGCACAAGATGCGCTTTCACTAAGTTCAGGGAAAAAATAATTAGCTACTTACCTGTAACTGTTGATCCCCAGCATTAGTCTTTTATAGATCCCCATACTGGACCGAACACGTGCTCTCCATCAAAAGGCAGGTCTAGGATACTATGATGGCACTCCTGGTTGAAGGAGCTCGACGTCAGCCATCCTAGTCTCTGCAGCCACATGCTGTTATTCATTTGGCGGGACCCGGAGTCTGCCGAATCCAGGGCTGCCTTCAGTAGCGTGTTGGAGGTCTGTCTACCCTCCTCTAGAACTTTTGCCACCTGTTCCTGCCGGTCTGGAAGCAAGTTCGCCAGGAACTGCCCCATCACGTCCCTGTCGTACCGGTTAAAACTGCTGCATAATTGGCAGTCCGCATCTGCACCGAGGCCAAGATCTTCTTCCCACGTTATGCGGCCTCCTGGTGTCCTTAATGGGGGGCACACACATGTGCGCCGGGACCTGGGGTGTTCCCTTCGCTGACAATGAAATGATGGACTCCGGCATTGGCTGCGTCCGTAAACACCTGGGCGCTGTGTATTTGTCGTCTATGCGGGCGCTCACCGCTGGGGAGGACGCTGGGGTCTGCATCACCTCCAGGTTCGACTCCCTGATTTAGGGCTCCATAGGGAGCGCAGTGATCGTTTTTACTGGGTTGTCCAGTTTCTCCAGGAAGTAGCTGGAGGAGGGCTTTGTCTTCTCCAAAGGGAGGTGGAAGTGTGTCACTGCCCTGTGGATTAGGGCCACGAACGACAGGGGGTCCTCTGGAGGGGGAGGATTTTGGGACATAAGCCAGGCCCAGCTTTGGGAAAATTGGCTGCTCTGGGTCGTCTGAGTCTCCCACGAGGGGCTCCTCGTCCAGCGGGTCCACATCTGGATCCCCCATCGTTTCCTCCTCCTGTGGGCCATAGGGGACTGTCTCCTCCATCTCCTAGTAGAACTCCTCCTCAGGGTCCTCAGGACGGCCCTGCTCCTTCTGTTGGGCCCTAGTTCCTCATCCTGGAACTCCTGTATAGGATCTGCAGGGGGACGGACATATCTCTGTTAACTCCTCCAGTCCACCCTGTACCGCTCCATTCTGGAGGCCTTTCTCTCCTTCGCTTCTGTCTGATGTTGTCTCGGATCTGTGTAAATACGCCGAACCCCAAAATACCGATTTTCAATACGCCGACAAAAAAAGTATGCCGAATTCGACTAAAAAATACATTTATGCCGACTAAAAACAATGCCGAATGCATTATTGGGGTGGGTTGATATCATTACATACATTATAGGTTGGGGAAGCATTTAAAAATTACATTTTTTTAACAATACGTAAATGCATCTTTCAATAAAAACTATTAAACTGAAAAATACGTAAATGCATTATAAATTACTCTAAATACTTTTAAAATATACTTATAAAAATAATATACATATATGTAAATATTTAGGTTTTCTTACCTTCAGATAATGTTCTGCTCGGGTCCCGGTCGGCTTGCAATTGTTCCGGTCCGAAAACATCAACCCCACTTAAAAAATA
>JAVSBX010440698.1:0-12725 GCA_033119125.1 Desmognathus anicetus
TTTTCTTCTATCAAAGCTTTTTCAGCCCATTTATGAGGGCGTGTAATCGAGGTGTTAAACCATCTGGCTATAAAAAAAGACTGTGCCGAGTCATAATATCTTTCCAGGTCTGGTAATGCGAGACCTCCCTCAGTCATTGGTTGCACTAGCACATCATATGATATTCTAGCCTGTTTTCCTGCCCATATAATTTGTAACGTGTGTGTACGTAAAGTAGTGAAAAAACGTGCCGGGGGGATCACTGGAGTGTTTAAAAAAACATAAAGGCATTTAGGTAAAATAATCATTTTAACTAGTCCAATCCTGCCAGCAAGGTCTATCGGGACTTTTTTCCATCTTTCTGCCAGGGCCTCGACCTCGTCTAATAATCTGACATAGTTTTTAATATATAACTGTTTCTTCCCTCTAACATAATGTATGCCCAGGTATTTAAAGCTAGTGGTCTCCCATGTAAGTGGACAGTCTATTTCAGGTTGCCATGATGTGTCGTTTAGTGGGAATAAGAGAGATTTTTTCCAGTTAATACTTATACCAGTTATAGAGCTAAAATTCCCGATCTCGTCTAACAATTGCGGTACATGTATGCCAGGATCTCGCATATAAACCAATATATCATCAGCATACAGTGACACCGTGATTCTAGCTTCCGGTAACACTATACCCATGTTAATATGACATTGTCTAAGTTTACAGGCGAAGGGTTCCACCGCCAAGGCAAACAGTAGAGGTGAGAGTGGGCAGCCTTGTCTTACTCCTTTTTCTATACTAAAATAGTCAGAGCAGACGCTATTAATTAATACTCGAGCATTAGGTTTTGTATATACAGTTCTGACCATTTTAAGAAAACATGATCCTAGACCCATACTCGTGAGTGTAGCCAGTAGATATGTCCAGTTAACAGTATCAAATGCTTTTTGAAAATCTAAAGAAGCGACCACGGTGTCTTGGGTGTCTTGTACAGTATCAGAGATAGCAAATAATAATCTGAGGTTATCTGTGGTAGCTCTACCATGGACGAAGCCCGCTTGATCCGGGAGTGTTAAAAAAGGCATAATATACATTAATCTATTGGCAAGGACTTTGGTTAAAATTTTCATGTCAGTGTTGAGCATGGAGAGTGGTCTGTAAGAGTCTAAGTTTTCAGGTGGCTTCCCAGGTTTCAATAAAGATACAATGAGGGCATCCCTAGTTGTATCCGGTAGTTCCCCATCTTCAAAAGCATTAAGATAGATATCTCTAAGATATGGTGCCAAGAAATTACAATGAGCTTTATAAAACTCAGCTCCGAGTCCATCTGGGCCAGGAGCCTTTCCCATTTGCAGCCCCTTAATTGCAGTTGTAATCTCTTCACTAGTTACTGGGTCATTTAGCAGTTTTCTATCAATATCCGAGGCCCAAGCCAGTCGGATATCATTAAGATAATCGGCAACATCTTCTTCTAGTATATTTGTCTCGTTTTTGTATATTTCCTCATAATAGGTCTTAAATTCATCTAGAATAGTAGTCGTGTCTTTCAAGGTGTTGCCATGTTTATCAGTTATCTGAGTTACTGTAGGTGGAGATGTATATTGTCTAACCAGTCTAGCAAGATATCTGCCAGGCCTAGATCCCTCGCTATATCTTCTAGCATTCTGTTCTTTATACAAGTAATCCAGTTCTCTTTTGGCCACAGCGTCATAATCCAGTAACAGTTCAGTATATAATATTCTATCTTGGGCAGAGTCAGAATTTGTCATTTTAGTAGTTAGCCTATCTAGTTTATTTTCAAGAGCCTCAAGTTCTTTCCTGATAGTTTTCAATATGCTTCCTTCAAGTGACATAGCTTTACCCCTCATAACACATTTACACGCTTCCCAGAGAGTTGCACTAGATTCTACAGATCCCTCGTTAAACTCAAAATATTCAGTTAGCGTTTTTTCCATTTCAGTTTTATATACCAAGTCATTGTAAGCTCTGGGTTTGTTTCGCCACAAATATGTATTACCTAAGACATTTCTCAATTTGCATTCCAACATCACCGGAGAATGATCTGACCATGTACGTGGGTATATGGTTACATCAGAGACACACCCATACAGTCTGCTGTCTAATATATAACCATCTATCCTAGTGTGTAAATCGTGCACTGTAGTATAATGCGTGTATCCCTTTTCGCCTGGGTGCCACAGTCTCCAGGCGTCAACCATATCATACGTGTTCATTTGTTCCAGCCAGCAACGTGCTGCTCTAGGAGTAGCTTTGTTCTGACCCTTTGATCTATCCATCGTATCATCAAAAGTGGTATTAAAATCCCCACCTATGCACCAGTGGTGGTCAGGAAAGCTCATACATTGTGCAAGAAGAGTAGATACATATTCTGGATCATCAATGTTTGGGGCATAACTATTACAGAAAAGGATATTTGCACCATTTATTTCGCCTACAAGCAATACCCACCTACCTCCTACGTCAGCCCGTACTGTATGCATTCTAAATGGGAGATATTTACGCGTGAGAATGATGACACCTCTAGCATATTTTGAATAGGACGCACTCCCTCTGGGACCTGACCATCGTGACAACATTTTATCATGTGCGTCTTTCAAGAGATGTGTTTCCTGAAGCATCAACACATCAATATTTTGGCGTTCCGCATATCTACCTATTTTCCTAATTTTCATAGGACAATTTAAACCTCTCACATTCCAAGTCATTATTCTCATTTTCTCAATGTACCTATTAGCCATATTATCTCCTTGAGGAAAAAGAAAGGAAAAAAAGACATATTATCTCATTAAAAAAAAAAAAACCCCATCTGTCTCCCCGAATATCCAACTGTATCTCGACAATAAACCCCTTACGCCCTGCCCCATACCTCCTCCGCAGTCAAAGGCCACCCTACACACTACTTCAAAAAAACAACTATATACAACAAGAAAATATAATAAAAAATCTCCGCTCATTTCAACTAAATACAAACCCTCCCACACTAGATATTCCCCCAACTTACATCCAGTGATATCCCCTATTCTAAGTTCACCCACACATACAAAAAATTCAAAAATAAATCCCCACTCTAAAAAAAACACACCACACTCACTCATACTATCAAGCAATCGCTTGGGGGGAAGGCTCTCGTCTGGCGTAGCCGCATTGTTACACAATAAATACTAAGCATCTGCATTCAGCCAGCGGGGGGAGCCGGTGACACATCTCAAACCCACTACAAGAATCAGCGACAGGCTCCGTCATTTTATATCTCTTCGGTTATCATTACTCATCATTGTTCAGGAACCGCCTGCCGCTTCAGATAGTCCGTTCTCATCCGCCGTGTTACTTGGAGTCACAGTTCCAACTTCTTCTCGCCTTCTCTGTCTGATATTGGCCCTTGAGGTCCTCGGAGGTCTACGCCGCAGTTCTCCAAAAGTATCTATCACAAATGTTTCAGCAGCGGTGGGGTCATCAAAAAACCAAGTTTTCCCATCAAAGACCACCCGCAGTTTCGCTGGGTACATCATAGAGTATTGTACTCCATTGTTGCGTAGCGCATCCTTAACATCCAGGAAAGCCCGTCTCGCATTCTGCACAGCCAGGGTAAAATCAGGATAGATCGAAATTTTGGAACCTTGATATCTCAGATCGCCTTTCTCACGTGCCAGTTTCAGTATTGCATCGCGGTCACGATAGTTGAGTAAACGCAGGATGATCGGGCGAGGAGGAGCCCCAACCAAGGGTTTTGCAGCTGGAATTCTATGGGCCCTCTCAATGACAAACATGGAGGAAAGATTCTCTTCGCCAAGCAGATCGCGCAGTATAGTCTCCATTAGAGGTTCAAGGGGTCTAGCTGTGTGAGATTCATCAAGCCCAAGTATACGAACGTTATTTCTCCTCGATCTCGCTTCCAGGTCATCCTGTTTATTTTTCATATCCACAATGCAGGTTTCCGCCACACGGAGCCGTGTGGTGAGATCAGCAACCGTAGGTTCGATGTCCCCCAATCTTTGCTCAGTTTGCTGGGTTTTGGTTTTCAATGAGTCCACCGCCGTTTGCAAGCCGGCCAAGCATGTTCCATGCGCGTCTAGTTTGTCATTTATTTGGCCGATTCCTTTTTGAAGCTCTGCAAACATACTTCGCACCGAGGCATTCAATGATGATTCATCTTCCCCAGTCACTGGGGTCTGGGGAGGGGTGCTCCGTTCCCCTGTCTGTCGATATTTGTCTAGCGTAGATTGCTTTATTGCATCTTTTTTCGGTGCCATGTTTCAGCCAGTCAGATATTATATTCGATTAACAAAATGGCGTTCAGCACGTGCACGTACAATCCAGTTCTTGTTCAAAAAAGGTTCTAAACACGTGATTCCAGCGTCACTCCTCAGACTCCAAGAGTGACACAGGGCACGTGCATACAGCTACTTGCACGCTTTGTCTTGGTTAGGATGTGCGGCCATTTTGTTTTCTACAATGTACAAGTTGCACGCAAAAAAAAAAACAACATCAGGAAAAGAGGCAGCGGCCAGTTCCATCTATGTAAAACAGAGGGTAAATGAAAGCGGAAGAAAAGAAAAAGCCAAACGTGTATTTTAATTCGTTATCTTGTGGCTTCCATCATAATGGCTTCCTATCGATAGTTTCGTCACAATGGATCCGACGATGGGGAGGGGGGGGGGGAGGGGGGAGGCCAACGAGCACGGCCCCCAGCCAGGGTCCAGCAGCAGTGAAACACGACAGTATTATGAGTCCCAAGGGGTCTGCAGGAAAGGGCGCCAGCCAAAGCAGCCCGACCTCGTCCCACAGCACCTCGAGTGAGGCGCCCGCGAGCCCCGAGAGCCCCGCCCCGCAAGGACCCGCAGCGAGCCCAGGCCCAACAGCCCGAGCTCCCCACCAGCCCACGCAGGGACACGACTCCCCGTGGCCCACGAGTCTCCCCCGGGTTCCGATTCCAGTAGATTTAGCCCCGGCTGGGTCCCCCCTACTCACGTCCCCTTACCTCCTCCGGTGGCCATTATCAAGTGGCCCATCGACTGAAGGGCCAAGTCGGTTTTTCAGTTGCCGATCCAAAAAAAAAACACATCACTATGTTCAGCGGGAGATCGGGATCCAAATAATGTGGGTTTTATGTCAGTGTCATCGCGCCCTCCGCAGCGATGCAGGAGGATTAGCGCGCCTCGCTGAGAGCCTCACATGAAGGCGGCCATCTTGCCCGCGCTCCGCCACGCCCCCCTCAAGCACACATTTTTTATTAGATTTGGATTTCCAGATATCTTCTGTTATTACATCACCAACGACATCCTCAAAATCACAAAAAGTTACTAAATATCTTTCGAATTATCATCAAATTCCTTTTCATCAGCCTTAATAAGAAGATTGGAAAGACAGTCTGCAACCCTGTTCTTTCACCAGGAATGTATTCTCTGTTAAAATCCCAATCATTTAAACAATTCTTGTAAATCTGGACGAAAGCCTATCCTGGCCTTCCACTTGTATCACATGTAATAAATGATTATGATCTATCCTCCAGGTGAACTGTATGCCCCAAATAAAGTATTGAAACCTTTCTACCACCCAAGCACAAGTCAAAGCTTGCCATACTAGAACTACATACCTACGTTCTGTCTAAGTGTTTGTGACACGAATGCAATTGTCCCCTTATTTCCCTCCTTAGTAATTTGAGTATGGACAGTACCTATTCCACACATGCTCGCATCAACTATAATAAAAGTTTTTAAACCACATTCATACGAGCGTAAACTCTTTGCTGATACCAATTCTTTTTTGATTTTATCAAATTCTGACATGAATCATCCCACACAACTTTTCTCCCTTTCCTGTTTAAGGAAAGAAGGGGTTCAATTTTATCAGCAACCATAGGTACAAACTTGACATAGTATTCACATAAACCCAAAAATGACAAAAGTTGTTCCTTATCTTTCGTGACAGCGGCATCTTTTATTATCAAAAAGGTATCAAGTTTTGGTGTGGCACCCATTTTAGAAATGATGTGGCCCAGGTATTTTATTTTATTTATTTAAAACTTGTTTATAATGCGGTTCGAGACATGGCTTTGAATTGCAGACGTACAACACATCAAACAACGTATAAACAAGAAATTTAAAACATAGCAAACAAAATCTAAACAAAAACAGAATTAAAAGGTTAAAAGTTCGTAGACAGTGAGCAGAACAGGTCTTCGATCAGGGTCACACAGATCGCGGCTTGTAAGTCCCTCCAGGTGAAGTGTTCAAACGTTTAGACAGGAGGGCCCGCCTGATGTGGGCTCCATTGTCACGAGCCGGTAAGGGTGGCGATGATAAGCCTGAAGGAGGCAGTCTGTTAGCTGGGCCAGACACCTCTGTGGTCCCATGGAGAAGGGAGGACTGAGCCGAGGGACGACTCACAGGGCCACCAAAGGAGGTTTGCACGGAGGTGGCTGATGGCTTCGTAGTCTGGTCCACCTGATCTTTGATGGCTTGCTGGGACAACAGGTGTAGTTTCAGAGCTATCCGAAACCTAGGCCAGGAGTCGAGGGATCTCAAAGAAAGGGGCAAGGAGTTCCAGAGCCTCGCACCTGCCACTGAGAGGGCTCTGCCTCCCTTCCAGGTTTTCTTAAACCTGGGGAGGCAAGACCGGTGGTCATTCTGCGTACGGCGCTGACGAGACAGTGGGGGGGCCTTAAACCAGTGGCTTTGATAGGTAGCACCTCTTTTGTGCTTCGCCTTCCACAAGATGTGGCACGTCTTCTCAGTGATCAAGTTGGTTATGGTGAGCCAGCCCAATTCTTGCCGCCAGTTGCTAAGAGGGGAGCGGAAGCCTAGGTGGAAAATAAGGCGAATAGCCCTGTTTTGTACCTTCTGGATAGAATATAAGGTCTTTTTGGTGGCTCCGAGAAGATGTACCAGGCCGAAGCGGATGCGGGACCCGACGAAGGCCTGGAACAGGACCTTCTTTTGATTCAGATCGAGCAAGGGGAACAAACGAGCGAGAATGTTGAGATGGTGGTGGCAGTTTTTGACGATCTTACGAGCATGAGCCTCCCCACCCAGATTGTAACTGATCTCTACTCCCAGATTCCTGGCTTGTAAAACAGGGTCAGGTGCAGGGCCCCAAGATGTTGGCCACGGAATATCCGCTTTGGGGCCCTGCCGCTTTGTCCCTGCTACCAGGAGTTCGGTCTTGTCAGTATTCAGACAAAGCTTGCTTTGTCGCATCCACTCCTGGAGCAGGGTCAAGCAAGGGATTAATTTGTCCCTGTCCTGACTGGACTCATGTAAGTCCACCAGGATCTGGGTGTCATCGGCGAACATCTGAAACCGTAGCCCACACGTCTCCAGCACCTCTGCGAGTGGACGCAGGTAAATGTTAAAGAGCAGGGGGGATAGGGAAGAACCCTGGAGAACCCCCACGGGACCGGGGACCTCTCGGACAAATGGCCTTGCCATTTAACCAGTTGGAATCGGTTTGTCAGAAAGGACCCCAGCCACTGGAGGGCCACCCCCTCCACTCCTGCCACCTGCGCCAGCCGCTGAAGAAGGATCGCGTGGTCCACAGTATCAAAAGCTGCCGAGAGATCGAGTAGGATCAGTAAAGAAGGGTGATCGGTATCTGCCAACCACAACATCTCTTCGCGGATGTCAAGAGTAGCGAGCTCGGTTCCCCGCTCAGGTCTGAATCCGGACTGACGATCGTGTAAGATCCTGTGGGTCTCGAGGTGGTCCTGCATCTGCCTGGTAACCGCTATTCTAGGAAGAAGGCACAACTGCGTGATGGGACGCAGATTTTTGGGGTTTGTAAAATCCGCTCCCTCTTTTTTCAACAGAGGGGTAATTACCCCCACTTTCCAGGCATCAGGAATGTCTCCTGATTGAAGGCTGCTGTTGATTATGTTGGTGATATCGGTTAGCAGCTCATCAACCAGGGACTTGATGACATGGGTGGGTAGTGGGTCTAAGATGGAAGACGCCGGACCCAGAGCCAATATGATTTCCTTCACCTGGGCCTCAGAGACTGGTTGGAAACAAGTTAGCCGAGGGATCATGGAAAGAGATAACTGTGGCCAAGGAGTGGTCTGTGTGGTTGGGGCAAATGAATCCGGCTTCAGAGCTGTGTGCGTCAATTCTGGGGATAACAAATTAAGGTCGGGATGGGGGAGTAGACTGTCTATAGTCTGCCTCAGATCTGATACCTTTTTAGTCAAGTAGTCAGCTGTCTGTTGGCAAAAAACTTCCTGGGAAATAGATCCCAACTCAATGGGTGGTGTAGGTGGAGAAAGGGCTTTGGTGATAGAAAATAAGGCCCTAGTAGAGTTCGGGGAATCTTTAATCTGAGATTGTATAAATCTCGCCTTGCTCTTTTTAATGGCCAGTTTATAGGCCCGCTGGAATCGTTGGTAGAGATCCAAAGCGATGGCCAAGCGGGATTTCTGCCATTGCTTCTGTAGTCTCCGACCCTCCCTATGCATAGCTCGAATGTCATCCGAAAACCATTTGTTTTTAAGGTGGAAAGGTGGACGTTTCCTGATGGAGCGTAGGGGACAATGAACATTGCGGGCCAAAGTTAATTTGGCAAAGAGGATGGCGTCTTGGTCTGTGGTGGAAAGAGCCTGATTAGAGCATGGAACCCAGAATTTTCTGAATGTGGATAGATTAAGCTGTGTATAATCTCGTCTCAAAATGCGTGGCTGAGATTGGGGGGAAACAGAAGGGAGTTTGGGGAGAGGGGCTTATCTGTAATTTAAAAATAGAACCAATAAATGATGGTCAGACCAAGGTAGGGGAGAGGTTAGATGAGTTTGAGAACTGAGTTTGTGGTAACAAATCAGATCTAGTTGATTGCCCAACCTTTGTCCTTAGCAAACTCACATTTTTCTTCCTTGAGGGTCAAATCATTTTCTTCAAATCTAATCAAGACTCTTTCGAGGCGTACATTGTGCTCTTCCATATTTTGACCAAAAACCAAGATGTCATCTTTGTGTGCAAGGACACTGCTTTCATTGCCAAACAATAAGAACATTGCCCGCTAAAAAAAAAGACGCTGCCGAAGACAATCCAAAAGGCCTTTAACAAAAGTGAAAAGCGCCAATTGGAGTTATAAAAGTAGTATGACGTTTGCTTTCCTTACCCATATGTATTTGATGGTAAGCACATGTAAATCTAAGGTGGTAAATACACTCGCTCTTGCTAAACTCGATATTAGATCTTGTACTCTTGTACACCCCCTGACCTCTCCTGACTACTTTTGCGCAAATGAAAAAGGAGCCAACCATTGAGCTCTTTCTACAGGTTCAATAACCACCATCCTGTAACTTTTTTAGCTCACCTAGAACTATCTTTTATAATATCTGGAATTGGTTTTGGTTTATGACGTATGGGAATTGCTCCCACTACAAGTTGTATATTACACTGTAAACCTTTCATTTGGCCCAACCTGTTTTCAAATGCTAATTGAAATTTTTGAATCATCATTGTACCAATATCAGAAATCATGTTAACTATATAAATTTCTTTTTTGCCATCTGGATCTAATGTTATTCTTAACTGATTTTGCCGACTCCAACCTAGGATGTGTATCCCAACCTCGGAAAGGTAAAGTTTACAAAAGATAGATCTACCTTGGAATTCAACATTTCTTCTAAAGTACACTACAAGTGTAATACAGGCTCCACCGTAAGCTGTCGGATATATGTTTGTGGGCAAAAGTTTTACATCAGGAATATTTTCTTCTTAACCACATTAAAGAAACAAAACTAATAGTAGAGACAGAATCCACTAAGAATTCACATTTACAGTCATTCATTTTCATCCAACATTTTGGCTGATCATTATAATCAATGCCATCAATATACCAAAAATATATTCTCTTTTGCTTGAACCATCGTCCTCGTGTCCTTCATATTCTATGCCCAATATTAAATGATTGACAGGTCAGTGGCTTGATCTGCTCTTAACGCCCAGTGACAGAATCGCAGCCACTTACTTCTATACTGGGAGCGAGTGGAATCGCGCTTCATATTCAATGCCCAATTTTAAATGGTTCACCACTTTGATTTTTTGATCTTCAGAATTATTCAGTTCTTGTTCCTCACTTGAGAGTTCTCGCACATTTACTTTGTCTCTGCTCAAGCACACATTTGCAAAATGGTTCTGTTTGTTGCAAAGCCTAAAGGTGGTTCCCCAAGCAGGGCATGTTTGATTAAACTAATTATGAAAATTTGACCCACTTCTTAAGCAACTTCTTTTACCTGGAGCATTGATATTGGCTTTTGAAGAAAAAGAATTAGGTCTTGGCAGGTATGAAGTTTGAGGTTTGGTTTTCTTAAAGTTTTTGCTTGCAATGTAAATATTTGCTTCAGATAATATTAGATTTTATAAAAGCCTGCTGACATTTTGAACTGATTTCCATGGCCTTATTGGTATGAATCACTTGATCCAATATTGGATTTTTCATGCTTAATAGTTTACGTTGCCTCATAATTAGACATCCTCATAATTATTTGTTCAGGGGTAATGGTCTCAAAAGCACAGGTAGAAGCTAATATGCTTAGATCTCCAAGATAATCATTGATTGGTTCATCTTGATGCTGGAAACTTCTCTCGCAAATAATGTTTGTTTCCTTGTCAAAATGTTTCTTTAACTTTGTGATGGGCGAACCGTAGGCTTCAGTAGTATCTTCCTCTTCAAGAAGCATGAAAATGGGATCAAGATAATCAAAAAGGTTCCCACCTTTTCCATGGAATTGGAGGTGTAGCAGAAAATTGCATAAAAGGAGGTGGAACAGTGACATTCTGCATGGGGACAGTAGGATTTTGTTGTGCATTAGGCATTGTTGTAATGTGGTTGTGCTGTGCTGGTAATTATTAAATATTATGTCCTCACTATTTCAGTTCTAGTTAAATAAATAAACTGTAAAAATAACTGTAATGCCAAAAGTTAAAAAAATAGTTTCCTGGAAAGTAGCTTGTAGAAGCTTGAAATATTAATTACCTGTAGACTCTTGTGGTTGCACTTGTTCGTTTTGTGCTCGTGCAAGGGAGAACCGTCTATTGCAGTGCATGTACATGTTGTTGTTTACAGCGTCAACATCCAGTGAAGACGGACAATGGAGGTAACGTCTTGTCTGTGTGGTGTCTTGAGGGTCATAATAGTATGGTGGTGAGATATAATTACAGGTAGCAGCCAAGGACAGAGGAGACACAATAACCACAGATACGCAACAATCGCAAAAAGCAGTTTGAATAGTTTGAAGAATAGCGTCGTAAAATGTTGAGAGGGCAGAGAAATTGCAGAGAAGAAAAATGACTGTTGGACAAGGGGTACAGGAGTTAATCATCGACTGACAACGATGATACCAGATGGTGGACGATGCTAGCAAGGAAACTTGACTTGTTGCTAAATTGAAGTATGCAGACACCAGCAGCAGGTAAGTGCAGCAACAGGTTTATTCAGGAGAAGAGAAAGGCAGGTCCATTCAGCACCAAGCACAGCACCAACTGAGTGCTAGAGGAATTAGAACATGTTACTCACCATAGTGACTAATGTTCTCTTAGTCCTTAGTACCATTTCCCCCTTGTTGGGATGTCCAGCTCACCCTTGCTCCAGCCCGGAATGTGCTTTGGCCAAAAAAATAAAAATGCTTGGCGCCGTGCGGAGCCAGGATGTCTAAACGCTTTGCACGTTGCCCCAGCCACACCCTGACTCCGCCCCCTCTCGCACCTCCCGTTCCTCTCACCTCAGTCCCCATTTTACGCCACTGCTGGGTGGGCCAGCTTGGACACTTATTAGTGAGAATGGAGGGTGGGAGTCCAAGGGGGAAAAGGTACTAAGGACTAAGAGAACATTAGTCACTACGGTGAGTAACATGTTCTTTCTCTTATGTCCTGTACCCTTTCCCCCTTGTTGGGAGACTAGCAAAGCAATGCATTGTGAAGGGAGGAGGCACAAAGAGAGCGAAGGAACAGCCTAACCAAACCGTTTTTGCAGAACCGTCTGGCCAAACCAAGCATCTGCTCTCGAATTCTCTGTAAGGTAGAAGTGGTTACAGAATGCATGGGGCAAAACCCATGTTGCCACCTTGCAGTCGGCATGCAGGGGAACATGCCTCTGGAATGCCACAGAAGCTGCCTTTGCAAGCACAGCATGCACATGCAGCCCTCAGGGGACCACAATTCCCCGGGTCCTGTAACACTCAGTGATATGTGACACCTCCCAGCGTGCAATGGAGAATTTGGCCGCATGCTTGCCCTTGCCAGCACCTTCATAGGTAAAAAACAGCCTGTTGGTGGTGCAACAATCCTTAGTGTGCCTCAGGTAGACTTTCAGAGCCCAACACAGTCCAGATAATGAAGGGTCCTCTCAGCCTCGGATGTTGGGTTAGGAAAGAACGTCGAAAGGAATATTTCCTGATTCAAGTGAAACTCTGTATTGACCTTGGGTTTGAAGGAAGGATGTGTTCGAAGAAAAACCTTGTCCTGATGGAAGACTAAGTGTGACGAGAGGCAGGGCTGGGGTAGCGAACCAGCCTGCTTCGCACAACCCTCTGGCAGTTTCGGCTCCTGCAGCCTGCGCACAGCGCTGCCAGGACCTAGCTCCAGAGGTAAATTCTTTATGGGATTCGTTCGCTCTTAACGTGGACCAAGCACCAGGTGCACACAGTGAATACAATCACAAGGGGTTCTTCGAAAACACAGAACTTTTATTCAACTCAACAAAAACGTTACACGTTGAGAAGGGCATTGGTTACTTTGTCGCACCGT
>JAVSBX010441799.1:0-21219 GCA_033119125.1 Desmognathus anicetus
GTGAAGAGCTAATAAACCATTACGTGTTTTTCAAAGTCCCGTGTTGATTATATTCATTGTGTGCACCTTGGTGTTTCATCCACGTTAAGAGCGACCGATCCCAACAAAGAATTTACCTCTGAGGCTAGGTCCTGGTAGTGCTGTGCGCAGGCTACAGGAGCCGAAACCATCAGAGGGTTGTGCGAAGCAGGCTGGTTCACTACCTCAGCCCTGCCTCTCGTCACAATTGAATGTCCATGTGGGATACTATATATAGGCAGCACTACTCTTCCTTTGCGGGAAAGAATGCTACAGCACAAAAGAGCAATCAGAAATAAGGATCATGCATACACCACCGCAGTGCATTTTGAGGCCAAACATCAATCAAGGGATGTACAAATGAAATATTGGGCCCTGAGAACAGTGGGGATCCCAAAAAGAGGGGGTGATCATGATAAACTGTTAAGGTGCATTGAAAGCAAACTTATTGCGCTTTTCAATACTATTTCACCAAAAGGGCATGAATGTAAAAACTGGGCTGGGTCTCTTTATCTAATGGTGTCACTGTTATGAGGTTAGGACACAATGATATAATGTAATAGCATATGTGGGTGCTCAAATACAATCGCCTTAGTAGGCAATTGAATAAGTGATTACTTTATTAGCTTGTATTAATCTTTTTTGATTTTGCTTTGTATAAAGTGCTTTTTTCTCTCTTTTTTCTCCCCCCTTTCACGAGTTGGAATTCATTCCAGGAACTAAAGCGTTATACAGTTAGCCAGTAAGACCTAAAAAAATGTTTTTGTTTGTATTAATCCTTCATTACACATTCAAATTTAACACAGCTCTCTCCCTGGTGGTACATTTTTATACATTTTTAACATATATAAGATATATGTGGTATTGAAATGATGCAAATTGGTATTCCAAGTGGCAATAAAACTATAAAGGATGCACGTGTCAAATAATGTAAAGAACTGAATAATTTATTCAGAGAGCTAATTGCTTGATTCCTTTAGGTCGAGTGTTATGATAATTTGAGTACCATTTATAGGAGGGGCCTTTACGTGTTTTGTTAGTCTCACAGAGGAACCCGTCTGAGACGTGTGCAGACCTTTGCACAGTGCTTCGGCACGACGGGGGAATGGGGGTGTAAATGCCTGTTTCTCTGTATGTACTTGTTCGACGTTCCGGCCGTCTGGCCGTTTGCTGCACCAAAAATGAATACTGAATAAAAGAAATTGAATCTTCTATTCGGCTTCCTGCTCTTCAATTGGCTGCCAGACTAACAGTAATTTGAGAATCAAGCTGATTGTGGTGTTCCTGCCGTAAAGGGGAGGTGGTCCACCATCACTAGTATATATATATATATATTAATCCTTTACTCGTGAGCCTAGCCAGACACACGAGATTGCTTTGGAGAGCGCACAAAGAGTTCCTTCAAATAAAGCACTCAGACAACTGAGTTAATGAAAAACGGCGACGCGCGTTTCGTGAGCTGACCGCTCACTTCGTCAGGCCAAAGTGAGCGGTCATATATATATATGAAACCCCTTTTATTTTTCCTGCCATGTGATTGGTTCAAAACCAGTCACATGGCAGGCTCTAATGTCCCACTAGGGCCTGATCAAACGGGCAATAGTTTCCACACTACATCATGACAGACAACTCTAACATCCAATCAGCTGCCAAGGACGCGACTAAAATCACCAATTTAGCCAATCGGATGAAGCAATGGACAGGAATAAAGATAGAGTCAGGATCATCAGCATGACAACCTCTGCCATGCAAAGCAATAGACATTTCAGTTTATGCAGTGAATACAATACTAACCACAAAATGGAAGTTGTGGGGTTTCATAAATGAAATATGGACAGCAATTTCGGTCCATATGGGATTTTTTTGCCCTCGGGAGGTAAATCTTCCCTCCAACAATAATATACACACCTTAGGCTCCTGAACAGGGAGCTACGTTGTGGGTCTGGAACCACTGGTCTCTATAGAGACTGGCGCTCACCTTCAGGCACAATTGCATTCCATTGGGCGAGTTACAGACAGAGCACCTGACAAAGGTATGTACAGTCAATTATGCTTTTGTTATTGATCTCCTTTGAAGTATACAGTCCTCCATAGCCCAATTATTTGCCAGTCCACTGTATACAGCGCTTTCCATCCATCCAGGTGCTCTTATTCCAAAAATTTCCATAAAACTCACCCAACGAAAAAGTCCCAAACCATACCACTCCCCAAACAAAAATCAGCAGGAAAACACTGGTCTAACTACATCCTGCTCGTTTCTTCCCCCTGACTTGTGCTGCCAGACGAGTCTTCAGTGGCAAATGACCATATCCCAGAAACCCATTATATCTCCTAAGGGGCTAAGGGGTGGGCCCTAGGTCAGCTGACCAAGGCCCAATAGGCACCTTAGTCCATCACTATCACATCCCCCTCCCCTTTAAACATCCAGTGATCCAAAACTAGGTAAACCTGTATGCAATGCACAACAGGTAAAGTAGATTCTACAATAATCCTACCTTGGCAAAACCACACTAATGGGTAACTGTGTCATTAGATAATAGAAACAAAGAAAATTTCTGTCGTACAAATAAACACAATACATCATGCACCATATCAGCATCCCCACCTGTAATAAAAAAGCTAAAAAATAGCAAAACATTTTAAAAAACATGATCCAGGATGTAAACCCATTACACTGCCAGACCCCACACAGCAGGCAAACATGTATTTTCAAGATACAAAAAAGAGAGAGAAATTACACATCATAAGGCATAACAGAGGCGACCTCTTCCACACACCTTCAACGAGGCAAGAATTTATTCAAGCCCGTCCTAACATTAATACCATTGGGATGCAAGGTGCGAAAGAGAAGGATTAATTTTGTCTCAATCTGTCTCAGCGTGGTATCATTATCCCCACCCCTTTCACTAATGAAAACCTTTCTCAATGGCCAGGCACGTAGGGACCTATAATCCGACTGGTGTGTTTGTTCGTAGTGAACCGCCATGGGGTAGGAATGATCCCTGTTGGTAATGGCCCACATATGCTGTAGAACCCGTGTGGAGAACTCATGAATCGTACTCCCAATGTACCGTAAACCACACGGGCACGACAGCATATACACCACATTTGTGGTCTTACATTCCAGGCAATCCCTGATTTTATACGGGGCCCGTCTGCATGGAACTGACACATTGTGGACATGGTAGACAGTTTTATGACACGCCTTACATCGTCCACAACTAGTGAACCCTGAGGGGGACAGACTCGTACTGTGGCCTTTTGGCACAAAATGACTGGGGACCAGGGCATCATGCAGATTCAAAGCTCGTGAGATGCTAAAATCTGGCCGGGATGAAATCACCGGTCTAAGATCCTGGTCGGCCAGCAGAACGGACCAGTGTTTCTGAAAAATAGATTGAATCATAGGGGTCTCCTGTCCCCATTTCAGCACCATTCTTACAGTGTCCGTATCCTCCTGCTTAGATCTTTTAGTGAGCATCTGTGCCCGCGGTGTATTTTCCACTCTCGCTCTGGCTCTGGACACACAGGCACGGCTGTAGCCCCGGGTCATAAATCTCTGTTCACACTTATCCAGCAACAACTCACAGTCATCCTTATTCGAACAATTGCGCTTAGTGCATTTAAACTCACCCAATGGTATACTGGACACACATGCCCTCACATGAGCACTCTCAAAGCGTAACAAAGAGTTACCAGCCGTAGCCTTAGTGTGTACTTTGTGGTGCAATTGGCCCATTAACACATGAATCTCCAAATCAAGGAACACGATGCTAGAAGGAGAACAGACCATAGTAAAATGTAAGTTGGCTTCATTGTCATTCAGCAGACCCTCAAATGTATGCCACTGATCCACAGTACCTGACCACACAAAGAACAGATCGTCAATGTAACGTATGTACTTGACAATATGTTGGTTGTGCTCCTGCATCTGGTTGGGCCAAATATGTGTCAGCTCCCACCATCCCATGTAGAGGTTCGCAAATGTTGGAGCCATTGGACTGCCCATGGCCGTGCCACATAGCTGATGGAACAACTCATGATTGAAAAGGAAAAAGTTCTTAGTTAAACAAAATTCCACCAGGGATAACAGAAATTCAGCAAACCAGATATGGCTTGCAGACAAATCTCCCAGGAACCACCGTAGTGCATCTAAACCCTTATCATGGGGAATCGCATTGTAAAGGGAAGACACATCTGCCGTGCATAGTTGGTAATGCGGACACCACTGAACATTCTGCAATTGTAAGATGACATCTGTGGTATCAGCCACGAATGAATCCAGAGAAGACACAAAGGGCCGTAAATGAAAATCAACAAACTGGGCACAATGCTCACTTAGCCAGCCTATCCCTGACACAATAGGTCTCCCGGGAGGATTCGTCATAGATTTGTGTACTTTCGGTAGAATGTAGAAAGTGGGGATAACATAATCACTAACATACAGGTAATCAAATTCTGCCTGAGTTATAATATTCTTAGATAAGGCTTTGCGCAACAAATCAAAAAAGCTCAGTTTCTGCAGCTGTAATTGCTGTATTGGATACCCTACAATAAGTGGATGAATCATCAAGTTGTCACATTACCTTCATCACATAATCACCCACATTACCACCACATTGCCCCCTTTATCTGATGGTTTAATGACAATGTCCGGATTGGACTTAAGGGAGAGTAGGGCCTGTTGTTCCTGTGCTGACAGATTAGACGAATTTGGACCGATCGAAATTTGTTTAAGTTTCAGAATATCCTGTAACACTGCGTCATAGAAAATCTCTATATGATCCTTCATTTTGCTCGGAGGGGTAAACCTACTGCGGGGCCGAAATTCACTGGCGGGAGACCACTGGGGCGGGATAGACAGGGATTCCACATTGTCCAACAGTTCGTATATATTAAGGCTATGAAAGTAGCCTCATATATGTGACTTTGTCACCCATAGGCATTCCTGAAATGCCATTCCCTATAACTTTTGAACCGTAAATGTTATCGCACTGAAATTTGGCTAGCGATTTGGTGGGTCTAATCTAAATTGTTCTGCCAAATTTCAGAAATATAACATTTATGGTTCAAAAGTTAGTTAAAACGAAAAAATCGGGGTGTTTCAATACAAAACTCCCAAAGGGAAATTACTCCATTTTTACTTGCACGCACAGCCTAAACGGCTAAACGGCTTTTTCCAGCAAATTTGCATTTTGGAGTAGCACGGATTGATTACATGCTTTTCCGAAAATCATGAAAATCTGCTCAGCAGGTCGGGGAGAATTTTAGCATTTTCAGAGGGGGGGTCACATTCCACATATACATTCTGCACATTCCAATCATTCTTTGGACTCTGAAGAACGTTTGTGTGGCGGCCATTTTTTATTCCCTCGCCTGGTCTGTAGAAGTAAATTGTGGCAAATTCGCTGACCGATTTTCATTTTCGCCATTTTTGGGACATTTTAAAGTCAAATAAAAGGTAGTCAGCAGGTTACCAGCATGGCACCTACAAAAGCCTGGCTTTTATTTGGCATAAAATGGCCCAAAAATCACTATTCTAGCATGCCTGACCTTTGCCATGTTACAGTCAAGCATGCTTAAAATGGAGGCTGATTTATGTCCGCGGACGTAAATCCAAGGAGATTTTTTTACAATTTTTTATTGCATTTATGTCCGCGGGCACAATTGCAGAAAATGGAAAAAAAAAGATTCATACCCGCGGACATAAACCAGGGAGAAAAAAATGTTTGCAAAATAATTTTTTTCTGCATTTATGTCCGGATACAAATTTGCCGAAAATCAAAAAAATATATATGACCTCACGTTCCATTGGGGGAGGTACTGCGGAGTGGCACCTCGCCACCAAAATACCTATCACCATCCCATTGGGGGAAGTGCTGTAGAGCTGCACCTCACCGTTAAAACACCTATCACCAACCCATTGTGGGAGGTGCCGGGGAGCAGCACCTCACCTCCAAACACCTATCGCCATCCCATTGGGAGAGGTGCTGCTCCATGACGACCCCAAATTTAGGTACCAAGAAATGTTGTATGCCTAGTAATTTAGGCAAGACTCCTATTAGAAATGTAATGGTCAGTGTAACGAAACAGCTTTTCTGTTGATCATGTCAACTGACCTCTTTATATCACCTGTGAAAAGCGAGAAAGGTGTGGTTCTGAAATGTCTGCCCTTTCATAAAATATTCTCATTGTTCAGGAATGGGAATTAGTATATTATCTTTTGGCTTGACCTGGAAAGGTCAATGCCATTGAATCACAGTGCGGAGAAGGCACAACTTGTTACCGATTGCTTACCTTGGCCTTAATCTTTTTTAGGGTGCTTACTATCACAATTGAAAGAGGGAAGCTGATGCTTTTTGCCTCTTTTGGTGGGACTATTTGACATTTAACTTTAGCACTAGAAGCCACGGTTATTTACTCCTGGGTAGTCTAGTTAAAGATCGTATTTATCTACTAAATGAAGTTTTCTCGCATGAATACGTAGTGTTTTTTTATTATTTTTTTGTGCACTTGATTGTGATTGGATTGTGAGTCTAAATAGAATGTTGTGGACAATTACATATGAAGAGCAGCCATGTAAAGTGTAGTATAGACCATTGAACATTTGTAGGTCCCTGGATGCTCAATATAATGGCACAAAATGGCAATAGCAAATAACCCACACTGTATGAGGACAGTAGGCAATAGTAAGTAGGGAGTTATAGAGGTTAATGAAGGGTGGGTCAGTTAGTCAGCTGATAGCTGAACCTGCACCCCACCTGCCGCTCTTGGTTGCCGATACATTTCTAGGTCAAAGAAGTTCTGTTATCAACAGCTTTTGGTGGGTAATCAGAGGAAGAGAAACCTTTGTTCCTTCACTAAGCCATTTGTAGATGGATAGAACTGTTGACAGATAGACATAATACCTTAATTCAGCCCATTTGACCTTGAAAGGACACAATTAAGAAAAAATATGCACTTTACATAAAAACAAAAAAAACAAATACAAAGTTAATATAACAGTTAAAAACAGCCAGACAATACAAATCCTTCATATACTCCAATAGCAAATCGATATTTGAATTTTGAACACACCCTTTAAGAACTTTTCCAATGCATATATTGAGTGCCCCGAGGCTCACCGGCGTGCGGCACGTTAATACATTCAATAAAGTAAAGTAAAAGTAAAATATACCACAATCTGTGTCAACAGCTCCTCTAGGAAAAACAAAGTTGGGCAAACTTGTCGTGTATTTAGGTCTCGGAATATTAATCAGATACTTTGTTAGCTCAATATAACAAGTACAGAATAAAGTCCTGTGTAATTCATATTTCTGTGCTTGACAACATGTGCACATTGCCCCCTTTATGGTTATGTTAATTTCAGACAGATATCCGTCAAAACGTCATATTCCAAAATGGAATTCGGTCAATAAACAAGTACCATATACAGATTTAGACAAGGTAATACAAAGTGGAAGTGACATTATAGAATGGTGAAAAAGACCTTAGCATCTTTTTTGAAAAATTGCGAAATCCAATTTGTCCTAAAACTTGCAGATTTTAGACTCAGCCTTTGGCCATCACTTTTTAATCCAGGGGTTGATTAGATGTAAACAAAGGTTCTTCGTCTAACTCGCTTAATTTATTTTCAATCTTCTCCAACCATGGATCAGAAGCATGCAATCTGTTTTCCATCCTATCAGCCTAGAGAGTTTTAGATCACTCTGGGGATGAGCCCAGATGCAAATCGAAAAAATACATAACCAGTTTATAATAAATCTCCTGCAATAATGGTTTAATATGCAATTCCAAGTAGATTAATTCCTCGGGCACGCTTTCCCTGTGGTATTCCTAGTAAGCATCCGAGGAATTTCCAGTCGAGCAGGAAAAGATCATCACAGTAACCATTGCTCCAAAGCTTAGCACAGTATTGAGGGATACCCCTACTTTTAGCTCTATAGATCTCTATTATTTCAGGAATGGCATTCAGCTTTAATGCAGCTCTGAATCACAAAATCAGGTTATTAGCAAAAATCACTGAAGTTCTTATTTTAGTTTGAGTCTCAAACGAAGTTAAATTGGCTACTACCCACCAGCCGACATAATAGAAAAACAATCTGTTCCAGTTTGGTCCCATTAACTTCCTTGAAGAGATCGACAGATTAAACATTCTGCCTAAACAGATGACCTTTGTGTTTGCAAAGCTAGCTTTCAAATGTAAAGGCTCCATGTATCAACCAGGGTCAGTAAAAAAAAAATGGGAGTTCCATAAGAAGGGGTTAAGTAACAATTTGAAAGGTGCCTGAACCCACTCACAAAGACAGCTTATGGCCATTCCTTGAAATGGCTGACTATTACTGTAAATTTGTTGAGAGTCTTACAGTTGTCAGAAACGGGTGTTCTTGTAGAAACATCCCGGTTTTTAATGTTCACTTGGATCCCATAATATCCTTTCCTGGACAACTGCATCGTCATTAAGAAGAAAGCACTTTACTATGGCCTTTCCTAGCTGTTCCACCAGTCCGGGATCCTTTAAACTAAAGTTATTAAAATGCCAAAACCTGAGTTTTACTGCCACTCCCCATCGCTTAACATTTAAAGCAACTGGTGTGCGGCTCGACACAGTAATGGATCCAATCTAAGCCCTCCGCACTTTTGAATGCAGTACTCTAGAGCGAAAACAGATTTCAATTGTAGAACAATTTTGGGCATGGGAGAAGTGAGTATAATCCTTAGAACTTGAATGGAGTTTCCTTGAACAATCTTCCCAAACCCAACTCCCCCAACATTCATTTGACCGATCTGAAAAGTGCCATCATGTGTGCGCCTCCATGTCCCAATGTATCCTAGGCTGGTTGAAGAACTGCCTTGAAATCACCCCCTAAATGCTGTTGCATTGCAAACTCTGCCAACTTAACTAGAAAAGAGTGTAGGAATTTGTTCTGCCTCTGATTTGGTACATAATATGAGGCTATGGTATCTTTTGCCAGGCTCAGCACTCCCTTCAAAATCACATATCTATGACCTTTGTTACCTTTAGACCCATCAACGCCTCAAAAAGTGAATCATAAAGTGATTGATGAATGGCTAGAATAGATCTGAGCCACTGGGAATACCTTGAGGCAGTTTTTCACCGTCATTCTTTGCTTGCATGTGCCATTACTTAAGTGGAGAGCTACTACCTTGGCTACAGTTAAGTCAGAAGTGTGTGGTCTCTCTCCTTCAGTGTGATTAAGCCCAGATATGTTTTTGCCTTGTTGGGTGTCACCAATGAGATGTAGCTTGAGTCTCGAGGCATAGCAAGCAAGGGGACCCGCTTTTGGGCATACCCCTGCTTACTTGGCGTGAGAAACCAGGAACTTTTAGACCCCTTAGCAATGAAAGGGAGAGATTCTTCCAGGAGTTTTGACACACCCACCTTTTTAGTATCAATGAATCATCCTTATGACATAGCCTTGCTGACCTGATTTTCGAAGGTGCATTTCCGTCTGTATAACAATTTGACCTCGTCTGTTAGTGACTTTAAAATATGTATCCTCTTGGACTGTACATTAGCCCACTCTTACATTCCATGTGAGAATACCACAGCGGAGTGACATGTCCTATCTAATGACATTTCCTAAGCAGGGTAATGTAGAATGTAGTTAGCATAAAAATCCTTGGAGTCACATAATGCGAGGCTAGGCAGACAGACAGACATGTCCACTGGAGCTCCTGCCTGGCGGCACCAAAGTCCAGAACAATCTGCGGCTGGGAACCTTCAATTTCTACAGACATCACCAGAAGCCTCTTTGCTGCTGATTGGAAGCATGAATATGCACAAATCTAGCCAAAAAAGGCAAAAGAAGATGCCTGAATATGCTCTGCGGCTTTCTGCTCTGTCATGCGAGACCTCCGGGTCTCGCATGACAGAGTAATTTAAAGGGGAGGCAGGAGTGTATGAGAGTGGCTACCCTCTAGAGCCTCTAGGGGGCTCAGAAAAGTATCTATGAGCACTCCACAATTTAGCAAAGTGTACACCCTCTGTTGTCAGCAAGAGGTCTCTTTAAAAAAGAGAACATCAACGTTATTTAAATTAGCCATAGCGAATACTTTCCGCCACTTGGTATAGTTATTAAATTCCCTGACATAAAACCTACATGTGAGAGTATCCATTGTGAATTGTACCAACATGCCAATTCCCTTGATCCCCAGGGAAACCGAGGCGGGATGCAGCCCATATTGTATGTCTACTAATTTGCAGATTTACGTGTACCGATGAGGTTAGCGAATTATAACCCAGAACTGGAATATGAGATAATTCCCTTTGCGCAGCATGAGTCAGATCAATCCATGAGAATAGCAACACAGTTTGAAATACAACACTAAAATCATAACCCCCTACCCTCACCACAGACTAAAAGCCCAAACAGCCGTAGCTAACGCAATTAACCATACCAACGGAAAACAAACAGCTTGCATGATTCACATCTGCAGCGTCACTGCTAGCTTTTACTTTTACTTTACTTTAATGATTGTATTAACGTGCCACATGCCCATAGGCCTCAGGGCACACACTGAGGGGCCAGCGCGGAGCCTCCTGGTTGTGGAGTTTTGCAGGCCGGCCCCTTCTGCCAGGTACTCGCGTTCTAAGTGCTTTCCATTGCATGATGCCGCTTTTTTGGGACCGCTGCGGGAGGCTCTAGTTGAGTATATTCACCCCAATAAACCAGAAGATACTTCATGAAGCATGACCTGGTGTGCCTTGAAGATTTTTGTCTGAGGAATTGCGATGGCAGTGGAATGTGGGATTCTAAAGACCATACACTCTGAGGATTGATGCTCCCTCCCCTTTCATAGATGTGGAAATTTGCACTAAAGTCATGCAACATGATGAGTGCTTGACCACGAACTACTTTAATTATCCTGGCTCTGAAAAGTTCTTCACTTCATACATGGCGAAAGGCCTAGCCGCTCCCTGACCTGGTTACTAAAGTCGGAGGGTAAACCTTGTCATATTACTGCACTTTGTGCGATTGACGGCACCATGTGCTACACAGATGGTGACACTAGCACGCACTCTTATGGAATACTCGACAAATTTACCTCGGAGATTCATTGGCCCCCTCGCTGGATATTGCAGCTTACTTGTAAACAATGCTATCCGGCCTATCTCCTGAGGTGTCGGCTGCCCAAGAGGAGTCGATACAGGTTGAGGAGGTGATTGTAGCCATCCGCTCCTTCACGTCTGGGAAGTCCCAATGGCCTTTAATGAATTATTACAGGCAGGGAGTTTGCCTGATTCACTCACTGAGGTGGTTATTATTCTATTATTAAGTAAGTGCCCCCTTGAGTGTGCCTCATACTGACTCTTGTCCTTAATACGGACGTGACGGTGCTGGCCACGGTGCTGCAGCTGAGTGGACATTTAACCTGTTTGTTTCATGCTGACCAGAGCAGGATCATCACTGCCCATTCCTCCATTGATGACCTACTTCGCCTGTACATGGTCTCGGAAGCTGTATATTCTTCCTCCTCATGTTCGGTGGTCTCTCTTGATGTCGCCAAGGCATTTGGCACTATGTCGTGGAACTTCCTTTTTATGGGGCTGCAGCGAATGAGGATGGGTCCCAGGTTCCAAGGTCACCAAGGTGAAGTTATTATATTCAAATGCCACAGCGCGCATATTGGTGAACGGGCTGCATACAAACCATGTCTCAATGCAGTGTGGCACCCGCCATGGTTGCCTACTCTCTCTGTTGCTTTTTTGTGTTGGCAATGGAGTAAGTGGCCCAGCGTCTGCACATGTTGTTTTAGAATAAAGGTATTGAAGCATACGGGGTTGTTAACTCAATATCCCTCTATGCTGATGATCTCCTTTTCTACCTGGCGGATCCTCAGGTCTATTTCCCCCTTGTCCTAGCAGAGTTGTGGAGTTTTGGGAGTGCATCCAGCCTCTGGATGAAGTGGTACAAATCCATACTGTCCCCCCGGCCCACACATCCGCTGTCCTTAATATGGACCTTGCCCACGCCCCTGAAGGGTTCACGTACCTAGGGATGTATATTACCCCTAGCATGGACGCCTGCTATAAGCGCATCCTACTACACCGTCTTCCATTATACGAGAAGAAGGTTGAATTTAGGTTGAAATTTCACATAACCATTGCGGGGCTCATTGCTGTTTTAAGAAGGGTGATTATGCCCAATTTCTTTATATATTTGTGCCTTTTCCCTATGTCATCCCCCAGGGGTTCTTTAAGAAGTGTAATCCGCTATGTCAACATTAGATTTGGGGATCATCCTCTGCGAGACTGGCTTACAATACCCTGGTCAGGCCGATTTACTCGGGTGGTCTAGCTGCACTGTAGTTCCTCACTTATTATAGGGCCATGCAGTTCCAGCACCTCCTGCCATTGCTGAAAGAGGAGGTGGTGAAACATCATGAATTATGGTCAGAGTTATGGTAACTGGTGTCACACCCGGAACCATGTTATTGACTCCTGACCTCTGATCTTCTCTACCCAAGACGCCCCTTCGCAATACACTGGCAGTATGGGCACGTTTCCTGAAGAGTATTGGAGAGTCTCCCCCATTTTTGGGTGCTACCCCCATTGTGGACACTATATTCTCCACACAGGGTACATTAGACGACTGCTCCCCCCCACGCCTTGGTTGATGTATTCGAGGGTGACAGGCCCCTGGCTAAGGGTCCGCTACTAATAAAAGTGGACGGGAAGCCCCTGCTGCTTTTGCCATACACCAGTTACGTTTCAGGTTCCGACATCATTGGGATAGACAGATGGACAAACCGACTCACTCCCTGGGTATTGCCCTTCTGTGTAGGCTGCAGGACTGGAGAAGGTTGATTACCCACCTTTATACAGTCTTCTTGGAGATCGCCTGTTCCAGTCCCATCAGGGCCAAGCTGTCATGTGAGGCTGACTCTGGCGGGGATGGGGGTCGGGGGAGGGGAAGGAAATGCCAGAAGTTGTGTGAATGCACACTAGAGGTGGAAATTGCTACCGCCTAATACAATATAAATTCCTCATCATATTCTACATGACCCCGGTAAAGATCACTAGGTTTGCCCCTGACGTTGACCCATCCTGTCCGAGATTTGTGGCCTGAATGGCCACCTTTTACACCTGGTGTGGGAGTGTCCCGCCATTGCTTTATACTGAGATATGTTACTTGATGAGATTGATGAAATTGTGGGCCATAAGCTACCGAGGAATGTCGAGTGTGTTTTTCAGGGTGCCCGTGAAAAACCGTCTCCATCCTTTGCTGGACAGCCTAGTGGTTCAGGCTGTGACTGTATAGTCGATTGTGACCACAATTCCTGTCCACGCACCAGATGGACTCCGAACGCCTTAAAGCTTATGCGATGAAATCTTATGATTTGTGTAGTTTGGAGTTCAGATCCTTGAATGCGAGCTGCACCTTCGCTTGCTCCTCACACTGCATATTCAAGGATCTCCAGAAACTTGTGGAGAACCTAACTGAAAAGAATCAGGCAAGGGGTTCCCAGCTGGTTGAGGAGGGCTTGAAGACAGCTAAGCAGAGCTCAGTTTGTGGCCTGGAAATGGCTGACCTCGTTGGTCGTGCCATGGCCGACTCTGTATCCATGCGGCGTCATGCATGGATTTTACGTCCCACTTCTCCCTGGACGTACAGTCCAAACTTAACAGGATATGCTGTATGATGGCGGGCACCTCTTTGGTGCCAAGGCAGATTAGGCTCTGGAACGCTTTAGTAAGAAGCACACTACCGCACTGAAACTGGGATGGCCTGAACCTGCTGCCAAGAAATCTTCTTTTCAGAAGAAAAGGCCTTGGTACCAGAAACCCCGGGTTCAATGTAAGAAAACAGCCATCCCGGAAGCAGCTTCCGCTGCGGTCCAGAGGCTGTGGCAAAGGCCATGGTAAATGTCGCGCAACTGGCTCGAAGGAGGTTACCCCTTATCCTCAGCATTCATCCTGATCTTCCCTTTGCCTTCCATCCTGCCCCAGTGGGGGGGTCAGCTGTCGGGGTTTGTGAAGAGATGGGAGGAGATCACATCAGACAGTTGGGTCTTACAGATCATTCAGTCAGGGTACAGTCTCCTGTTTTGGATCATGCCACACCCTTCCCTCCTCACCCACTATCACCACGAAGTTGCAGAGGGACCACATATCTATCCTGAAGCAGGAGGTGCTCCACATGCTTCAGAAAGGAGCTGTTCTTTCGGTTCCCATTACCCAAAGAGGCCACGGGTGGTACTCCTGTTACTGCCTGGTTCCCAATCGAGACAGATGCTTCCGTCCCATCTTGGGCCTGCAGAGACTGAACAGGCCTACGTGGAAGGACAAATTCAAGATGTGTAGCCTTGCTCAGGTCCTGTCGGCACTGACTCGAGGAGATTGGATGGTGTCACTGGATTTGAAGGATGCGTACTTCCACACACCCATCCACAAGGCCCACCGGACGTTTCTCTGTTTCATGGTGGCGGGGGAGCACTGCCAGTTCTGTATACCCTTCGACCTCATCTCAGTCCCTCAATTTTTCACAAATCACAAGCTGATCTCGACACAAGACCTGTGTACCCAAATAGAAGACGTTGCTCAATCCCCAATTAAGATGGACGTCAATGTCCCAATTTTGATATTAGCTGGTGATTTTAACGCCCGTCATGGGAATGGGCCAAGAGAAGAGGAAGGTTTGCTATTGGATGAGATTTGGGGAATCCCTGAGTATTTGGGTGACTTAGTCCCTATTAATAAAGCAGGTAAGGTATTCATAAAAATGATGGGTAACCTGGGCTTAAGATCAATAAAGGGTAGGATGGGAGATAGGGAAGTGATTGAGCCAACTTTTGTTAGCACCAATGGTGTGTCAACTATAGATTATATCTGTATTGCCGGAGAGGATTGGTGGCGAATTAAAAACTTCTCAATAGAACCACGTATTGAGAGTGACCACGACCCCTTGACTATGCAGCTATCCTGCCCTATAATCCAAAGTACGAGTGCTGCAATTCAGACAGAGAATTTGGTAACAATTTGTAATGGCAGGAAGTTAAGATGGTCCCCTAAAATCTCTGTAAAAACTGAAATCCTTTTTACAACTCTGATACAATTCAACCCGGATTTGTTGCAATCCCTGGCTCAAGTAACACCCCTAGAAATGCAAAGAAAACCTGCCAATCCGTGATGGACAAACTTAAATTGCTTTTTGTCCATTCTGGGCATATGGCCAACCAGGATTACGGAACCTCGATTTTGACTGAAGAGGCCAAGGCAGCAAAAATGGCTCTCTTGGAATCTTTACACAGACCCTCCAGGGAGCGCAACGCGACCGAAATTAAAAAAGCCAGAAAAGAATATAAGTTCCTTGTCGATAAAAGTAAGAAATTTAAAGATAAAAGAGATTGGGAAGATCTAAGAAAGTGTGCACAGGAGAAAAACTCTAGGCGATACTGGAACCTTTTAAATGCCCTATTGGGCAAAGGAAACAATAACCAAGTAACAGCCCCCTCAATCGCCCCGGATACATGGGAAAAACATTTCTCTGAATTATTTAAACAAGGCTCAATCGTAATCAATATGCAGCCTTTACTCCCTCATATAGTTGACGAAGAGAACAAAACCATGCTCCCCGTGATTTCGCCCAGTTTGCTGACTAGGGTTTTGAAATCCTTCAAGAAAAATAAATCCCCCGGGGAGGATGGCATTCCTTTAGAATTGTTTCTGGAGAATTTGAATTTCTGGAGTGTCTTCTTAGCTAACTACTTTGAAGCCATTATTAAAACTTGTATTATTCCCATGGGCTGGGAAAATGCTTACATTATTCCAATTTTCAAAAAAGGAAACTGTGCCCTACCTCAATCATATAGGCCGATATCCCTAATAGACATTGTTGCAAAGATATTTGCTTCTATTCTCTTAGATTGGTTAAATTCTTGGCTAGTTAATAATTCTTCAACCAATGATACCCAATATGGATTTAAACGAGGGCTGGGCTGTCGGAGCAGATTTTAAATCTATCCCTCCTAATTTCCAAACACAGTGCAATGGGAGAAAGATTATTCTGTGCTTTTATGGTCCTGTCGACCGCCTCCGACAGTGTTGACAGGCCCACACTGTGAAATATAATGAGGAACAAGGGAATTCCATACTCCTTGGTCAATTTGATAAAACTTCTTTATACAGCTAGTACTGCACAGATTGTGTACACATCCGGGAAGCTCTTGACAGAGAGAGTGTTCATCAAAAAGGGGGTTGGGCAAGGCTGCCCTTTGGCGCCTGCCCTCTTTTACATATGTATAGACGGCCTAAATTCACATCTAATTGCCAAGACCCAAGATGTTCCACGCATTGGCCTACAGCCTATATAGGCTGTCTACTATATGCAGACGACACAGTTCTGCTTGCGCGCACCCTGGCCCTGCTTCGAATTCTAATTGACCAATTTAAAAACTTCATGGCAGTAAGATCACTTTCAATTAATAAAACTAAGTCCAAGGTGATGATATTTGATAGGCTCCCTTTGAAACATCAGTACACTTTTTTATGCGACGGAGAACCTTTAAAAATAGTCCCCTATTATGATAACTTGGGGTGTAGATTCTCTAATAAAATATCATGGGGTGAGATGCACTCAAAGATAGAGGGCTCGCAAAATAAGGTAATCTGGTCCCTATATAAACTGTACCGAAGATATGGTCCAAATTATAGCACTGAGGCTCTTGATATATATAAAGCTAAAGCACTGGGCTGTGTAAGGTATGCAAGTGGAGTTTGGGGCACCTCTGAAAACAAAGCAATAGCCCGGAACGAACGAAAATTTATAAAGAGAACTCTAGGGGTCCCACTCACAACTACTACAGAATCCATTTATCTGGAAACTAATATAATCCCTGTTCAGTATTTGCTTAAGTTTGCCCCTGTAATCCTTTGGCTGAGTATTCTTTCTAATAAAGAGGCTGTCTTATCACAGCAGTGTATTTTGGATTGCATGAACTCATATGTAGGACCAAAAATTAAATGGCTAACACATGTTAAAAAATCCCTAGTGGAGCTTCAAATGTCTGCCGTTTGGGCTGACCCGAAATCTGCATCTTCTAAACTACTTGCCCAAGCTAAATCTGCTATTTGTGTATTTAACTCTTTACAAGCTTGAGTCAACTGGTATTACAAAACCCACATTTAGAGAATATTTCCCATTTTCAACACCACATCTCCACTGAATTAGCGGTCAGATACATAGCAAGATTTAGGTTGGGCGCCTTGCCGGTATTAGCAGCAAGTCGAAATTTGGGCCCAGACGAGTCCGTCTGCTCTTGTGGAGAAGCTCAGGAAACTGTTTTACGCATCCTTTTTTTCTGCCACATATAATGACGCACACAGAGTCTACATTCTCCCCTTATTAAGGCTAAGAAATGTTCGTCAAGTAAAGGTTGCCTTGTTCTTATTGCAAAATGCCGCAGAGCCTGCAGAAATTTGGTCATTAGAACGCTTTTTTGTTAATATTCATTATGTAAGGAAGAAATTGCGTTTACACGACCTAACTTTATAACACACTCAGTACTGCTAAAGCCTTTGTATGCCTGACTTCACTATTTGCTCTGTATTTATGGCACATGCAATCTGCCACATGTTATTGGACCGTCAAACAGAGAAAGGCATGTTGGCTTTTCAACGCCTTCGTACTGTATTTTTAAATGTTTGTTACTTTATATCTGATATTTGAAATTGTAAAATGTGAATATTTTTAAACTTTTTGCATTATGTTTTTTGTACTCTTTAATGGGTCATGATGGACCCGAATAAAGAACTCATTCATTCATTCATTCACAAAGGTACTGGTGGTGGTGGCAGGACATCTCTGGAAAGAGGGCATCTGTGTTTCCTTATCCCGACGACTGGCCCATCAAGTTGTTGTCTGAGATTCAACTCGGAACATCTGTCTCTAGTGTGCACTCTAGGCTTTTCCCAGTCACACCTTGTGCCGACACGACATATCCAGTACATAGGAACGATCTTGGACACCTCTATGAAAATGGCTTTTCCGCCCCCAGAGAGGTTTCACTCCATTCAACAGATGCTGCAGTACCTTGTGCAGGGTTCCCAACTCCCAGTAGTGAGTTTCCAGAGGATTCTCGGGCTGATGGCCTCTTGAATTCATCTGGTCCCCGATGCAAGGCTGTGCATGAGACCCCTTCAGTGGACTCTGGCTTCCCAGTAAAACCAACGCAACCCACCTTGCGCAGTACTTGCGCTGGTGGGGGGCGTGGAGATCCTTCAGAAAGGCGAGCCGTTTCAGCAGCTGACTCCTCCTCAATTGACTGTGATGACAGACATGTCGCTCTCGGGGTGGGGAGCGCGCGTTCTGGGACTATCCACCAGTGCACTGTGGAGTCAGAAGAGTCCTCTCAGTGCATCAACTTGTTGGAACTGAGAGCGATCAGGCTGGCCCTTCTTTCCTTTCTCCCATCTCTGCATGCCAGATTGGTACTGGTTCTCACAAACAACACCATCGCCATGCGTTATCTAACAAAAGAGGAAGAGTGGGGTCCTTCCGGCTTTGCCGGGAAGCACTCCTAATCTGGGAGTGGGCCAATGATCACAACATCCATCTCCAGGCTTCTCATCTAGCCGGGGAGGAGAACATTCAGGGAGGCACATTGTTGCCTCGATCTCCCACGAGTGGGAGCTCCATCAGGAGCTTCTCCGATCCAACCTTCACGCTTGGGGCATTCTGCAGGTCGACCTCTTGTGACTGCTGAAAACAAATTGTCTGGTCTGCACCAGGGTGTACTCTTTAACAGGTGCACTCGGAGATGATTTCACAAAACCTTGGTATTTCATATTTGCTTAAGGGTTTTCCCCTCTGCCTCTCATTGGGGCAGTAGTGGCCCGCCTCAAGATGTACTAGTGCCAGACGATTCTGATTGCACCAGACTGGCTCCAGCAAGCGTGGTACTCGGATCAGTGTGGCAACCCTGATCCAACTGCACCAACAGAGAGATCTGCTCTCGCAGGAGGGGGGTGGGAGGGTGCATGTTCTTGATCCCGAACTAGACGGCCTCAAGCTGAAAACTTGCCTTCTGGAAGGATGAGATATGAATGCTGGGATCTAGCAGACAACGTCCTGGAGGTCGTCATAGCTACTCGAAAACCTTCGACGAGTGCCATCTACAAATCCTGCTGGCAGCGGTTCTGTGACTGGTGTTCTTCTGACTGAGATCCGTTCAACAGTCCTTTCACCTGAGGGCTGAATATCACTAGCATTTTTGGATATGTCGCTGCCATCTCCGTCTTCTCTTGTTCTCCAGACGAGTGTTCACGTTTTCAAATTGGATTGGTCAAACAATTATTAGAAGAACTTGTAAATATGTTTCCACCCAGGCCTTCATCCTTTGAGCCCTGGGATATTAGTTTAGTTCTGTCTATTCTACAGGGCCCTCCTTTTGTGCCTATGTATTCAGTTGACATACAGTGAGTGTCTTGGAAAACAATATTTTTACTTGTAATTACTTCAGCCCGCTGGATTGGTGAGCTACAGGCTTTGTCGACTGACGAGCCTTACAAAAAAAATAAAAAAACAAAAGCATCACGGAAAATAAGACCTTTTTTTCTTCCCAAAGTAGTTTCCCCTTTTCATTTGTCACAATCTATTGTTTTACCTGCCTTCTATCCTCCTCTCCACCCGGGGAGAGAGGCGAGACAACTTCACTGTCTCTGCCCCAGAAGGGTGCTCATGTTCTATCTTTCGCGCTCTTCAAAGCATAGGTATAACCGGCAGCTCTTTGTCAGATACAAAGGCAAACAAAAAGGGAAATCAGTTTCTAAACAGACTTTATCAAACTGGATTGTACTGCTCATCAGAAAATACCATGAGATAATAAAAAAGTCTTCCCCCAAAAGTGATCAAGGCACACTCTACCCGAGGTGCTTCAGCCACCACTGCCTTCTTAGGTGGTGTCCCAATGGAGAAAATCTTTCAGGCTGCTACCTGGTCATCTGTTCATTCTTTTGCTTGCCATTATGATCTTGATTCAGCTGGAAGGGGTGATGCCTTATTTGGCAGCTCTGTGCTGCACAATTCAGTATCCCACTCCTGAACATACTAACATAGTCTGTTTGTTGGACATACATCTGAATTTATGTAAATAACTGTGTATTGGACATACAATCTGTAACATGTGTATATTGTATATATTGTACATGCACAGAAACTGACAATATTACACCACAGCAACAGACACTGCTTTGGGCGTGGTTCATGATGCAAATTCTGGGAACACACTAGCCACTAGAAGAACTAGTTAAGTACCTTCGGGTAACGTTGGTTCTGATGGATAATAGAGGGTTCCCAGAATTCTCATCACCCTGCAAGTCTCCCCTACCAAATTGTCACTTTCCGAAATTCGGCCTGTATATTGTTGGACCTTCAGGGTGTCTAAAGAAAGTGATGAAAGTTGGACTTCCCTGTTACCCCCTCTGCCAGTAACACTAGCTGAAAGGGAAAAAGGGGGTCCACAAGGACCAGCGTGGACATCTTGTCAGCCTACATCTGCAAGATACAAAGCACAATAAATGTGTGATTAGTCTCTGGTGTAACTATCAGTACTATACTACTAAAGATTGCAATCAGGGTTATGCTTACCAATTTGAACCCCCTTGCTCGCCTACCGGGTGCAGCTGTAGGCAGTTAGGAACGCGAACAGCGTTCTTACGCAAACGGCGATGGAGCAGCCGTATATGATAGTTTGGCTTGATGGTAACTGCGCTGTTACTGTTGTGCTAAGATATCACGGCACAGACAATAATTAAGCGCTACTGCAAACACGAGGCCAAACCAAGATAGTTTACCAAAACCAAGTCACAACACAAGCCAAGGTCTGTTACACAATCGAATCAATAACAATGACAAAAGGATTAGACGAAGAAAATCGGGGTCAGCAAAACCAGGGGTCAAAAGCCAAATCGAGCAATGAAGTACAAAGGGGAAAACCAGAGAATAGTACAATAAGCAGTCCGAGTCACTTAGCTTTCACACGTCAGGTATACACAGAGTCTCCACGGCAAAGTCCGCTTGTTGTTAGCAAGCGAGGAACTCTCGGCAGCGTCTTCCTTAAAAGGATACTGGAACTAAACATCAACGAAGGACTAGTCTGAATAAGGGTTAGTCAGCCGGCAGCGCCAGATCAAGCAAAGCGCTCCGCCATCTTGAAAGGTCCAAAACACACATTGAA
>JAVSBX010441800.1:0-12724 GCA_033119125.1 Desmognathus anicetus
TTAAAATGTAAAGGAACCTTTATTTTTCGGTTCAAACAAACTTAAACAGGAGGCTGCAGGAACAGTGGGTTGTAAGAGTTGTATAGACTTTAAGGTGCAAAAAATAGGTGTCACGATCCAGTCCTTGATAAGCAGTTTGTAGGTGCAATAGAACAATCCCCCATATACATCAGTTTTTGGGTTCTGGGTAGGGCTGTACCAAATGCTATTTTTACCATTTCAAATACTGAATAGCTGGCAAACAATTCGTCCGAGGCCAAAGCCGAATAGTTGTTTTTATTATTGCATTGTATTAGTACGCATAATTTGTAGTATATAGTGTAATTTTATGTAACATATATAATACTATTATAAGACTACGATAGATAACCCTGTCATTTTTCAAGCACTGTTATTGGTTAAGACCATGTCATGTGACATGGAGTATTTTGGTATACTGCCTGGCAAAGCAGTATGCCATATGTACTGTGACATCTCTCCCATCCAATCAGCTGCCAAGGACGAGACTAAAATCACCAGCTTGGCCAATCAGTGGAAGCCATCGACACTAACCACAGATGGTTGACAGAGCCACTTTGTTGTTGTCATCTGAAATTCTGCAATGGACACTAACCACAGAGGGTTGAGCGAGGCACTTGGTTGTTGTCATCTGAAATTCTGCAATAGAAAAGCAATGGACATTTCACTTTATGCAATACATGCAATACTCAACATAGTGTAGATGTATTGTTTAAACACTAGCTGTACTGAAAACAATCAATTAATTCTATTGTTGGTTTACTCTTGAATGCCCAGACATCTATGCAATATGCTGGGTTGCGACAAGTCATACACACTGGAAAGGATAGTACATTTAGAATAATTTGTATTCATTTATTTAATACGTTTGTAGAGCGCTCAAAACTTTGGGTGTCAGGGTGCTATGAGGAGTAAAATTAAACATTATATAGGTGGTCTTCGAGGAGGTTCACAGTCAGTCAGATTATTTGTAGTTCAAGGATAGTTATAGAACAGGAGAAGATGGAGCGGTTTCTGAGAAGGGTTCCAGTGGTAAATGGTCCTGATTGAAAAACCAGGTCTTGACATATTGACCTTAACAGTCTCTCTTGTTTATGTTGTACGTCAAGGACCTCACAAGAGCATTGTTCCTGCTTCATAGAACTTTGAAGAGATTGTCAAACAATGTTAAAAGAGATCTCACCTGGACAGGTCCTCCTGACTGATAACGGACGGTGGAGGACTCAGGGTCTCAGCACCACCAGGGCAGAAGCTTTTGGTGATCCAGGTTACTTTGAGTTCAGTCACCTACACCTACAACAAACAAAAACAAGCATTAGTAATGCAATACCTTTTCGGAGTTTATTTTAAAAACTGATGGGCACTGCTAAGGGGTTTTCCCTCAGCAGTGCTCAGCATTTTTTGGAGCAGTTATTTTTTTTACTTTTGGGGCCAGAAGAGCCCCCATTGCAGACAGGGCCACCCACGGGTGGCCCTCTCTGCAACAGGACACTTCTGGCCCCAAAAGCGCTTAAATATGTAATGGGCACTGCTAAGGGGAAACCCATTAGCAGTGCCTATTATTTATTTTTCTACATTTGGGGTCAGAAGTGCCGCGTTTTGCCCTCCCCCTGGAAATATTCCTGTGGACATCCATGGCGGTTACGTTTGATGTTTCCCATTGGATTAAACGGGAAACAACAAACGTATACTCAAACTTAACTGCTTTGTAAGTCCTTAAGCTGAATGTATCTCTACAGGTCTATCTCTCTACATAGAGTGAAATCGCTATTGTGTTAACAGGAAATATACTTTGGTAAAATATTTAATTTACAGAAAGTAAAATAGCAACTGTTGCTTTCAAACTTTCAAACTGCACGTTTACAGAAGTGCAGAAGTTAAATAGGGTGTGGCCATTTCATCAGCAGAAGCAGCCCATTCCTTTTCATTTGTGCTAAAACACAAACTGGACATGCAGCTAAGATAGTTCTGAGACAGTCTGAAAAGTGCCCAGTCATGATCCTCGGATGCCCTCTTGGCAAACGATTTAATAATTATTCAACGAATAGGGTTTAATACATTTTTCTTTTAAGATTGTGGACAATCTTGAGAGGGGGCACTCCAAAAGATGAGAAATACTAACCACGCCGTGCTTCAAAAAATGTTAAGAATTCTGTTCGGGGTTATTTTTTTTAAACTGGATCTAGTAACTGGCTACACAAAAGATATAATTAAGCACAAAGTGCACGCCCCCTCCCCCCCATTCTCTCTTCTTCCAACAAATAAAAGATTATGCAAACAAGCCATTGAAATTATAGTGTTCAACTAAAGCAAGTTGATTACATCAAGTTTAATCATGAAGGTTGCACATTCTGCATTCAGCCTGGGGGTGGGCATCCCAATGTGAGTGACCGCTACCCCTCCACAAAGAGAGACACCCCCTCAACTTAAGCATACTGCGATAGCAGCAGTTTTCAAACAATGTCATGCCGGGACCCCACTGAGCATCAAAAAAGCATCAAAAAATTTGTAGCTTTTCAAGATGCATTAAACATGTTGGAAGCAAACACCTGCTATAATTTTACAAACATTGATCAGGTGGATTAAAATATCAGCAATGAATAAAATGACTGAATACCATGCAAATACGTAAAGCTATATTGACTCTGGATTTAATTTCCACTAGTCGTATGCTGTGTAAAACTTAAGATAAAAAGCCTGTGGGCCATTGTAAATCATACGGTGTAATGTTTTTCCAGGACCAAAAGCAGTGGCCTGCTGCCAACGTTCAGAAATGCAAGATTGTTGCGTTTCAATTAAAGCCAGGATAGTGCAACTGTAATACGGAGCATTGTACATCACACCCCTCCTATGAAAACAAACATTAGTAACATGAAGCCTGCCTGAAGCCGCCAAGTACAGTGCTCAGCATCGCCATTCTATTTCCACTGCTTTTACACAAGAGTACTTACTTACTGGTCAGCAAATGGCTTTTCTGAAATTGGGCTTTGTAACGGAGGTTAATGTGCTTTAGCGGGGCTGCTCGCACGCAGAGTACACATCTGCACTGAATGAGAGCGGGTGATGGTCAGAGGAGTGAAAGTCACACCCTCGGGAAAGGTGCGCCTCATTAACCCCTGCGTGCCCCTGGCGCCGCTGTCTGCTGCAGCCCATCCTGGGTCTCTTACTGCCTGCAGCTCCGGCAGGAGGTTGTTCGAGAACTAATGCGTGGAGCAATAAAAGGAGCCAGCGACATTGCTAGTTATTTGCCGTGACAAAAACTGGTAATGTCAATTAAGTACACGGTAGTTTATTCGCATTGTACATATAACAACTCACCCCCAAATAGAGAAAAAAAATGGTCAGACCTGACCTCAACAGTTCACAACAGCTGTACAGCTTGCAAGTAGAAATAATTTATCAGCCTCACTAAAGGAGGGATCGAAGATACTTTGCATTGAATTTTAACGAACATGAAACAAAAATCCATTTTCTTTCATATTCGTCTTTTATAAATGTTATTTACTCTTTATGCTTCATTGAAAAAAAAAGCTAAGCGGTGCAGCTGGCAACAGTAGCACGTGGTAAAAGACAGAATCGAGCATGGCCAGCGGCCACAGGCATGCTGGTCATTGTAGTTCAAACATCCTTGCCTCGCTACCTACAGCGAAGCTGTGCTAAATTTATGTACTACAAATTCCAGAAGCGCCACCATACGTGCACGCACGTCCTGCCCGGTAGCCGTGTAGTCGCTTGCAGCACGCTTCCAAACGTGAACCATTGAGCCTAAAAGCACTTCTAACGGTGAAATGGGTTTCTGCATTAGTGAGATTTGATTCCTGCATTGCACGGGGCTGACAGGACGACGGGTGCAGGCCAGCACGGCACTCTGCATGACCGGCTTGCAGGCTAAAAAATACCATCTAATAAATACGTGATGACCCTCTGTAAGTGTCCACCAAACATAACCAACTGGCTGAACACTAACCGACTTTGAAGGGCAGTTTGTCTGACATGTTGGGGGCTGATGCAGGAGACGGCATGAGGCAGCAGCGTGGTGTGGAGAGCAGCCGGGTAGGAAGGAGGCAGAGCGGGCGTGGGCCCTTTGAGAACGTCTGCTCATTTGCATATATTATACAGAAGAGGTAAACGACGGACAAGTGTTGCAGATGCTACGGGGAGTGGGGCCTCGGGAGGGACATCCGTAAAATAAAACAATATACTCGCTTTGCACAACACAGGAAGACGTTGTGGCCGCCGGGGAGATCAAGCTTTGCAATCTTCTTATTCTCCAACAAATAAATCTGATGATTGAATGAAATGTTCAATCTATATAACGTCACACTGCAGTTATCACTTTCATATATTTCTTTACCGTCTTCAGCTATTTCTTTACATTTTGGGTACAGGCATGGATTTCAAATAAAAATCCGACTTCAACACCGTACCATGGCCGGGGCCAGCCGGGATGTGGGCAGGATGTGGGCGGGGTTTCCCAACGCCCACACCCCGCCCACATGCCGGCACCATCTCTGTCTGGGAAGGCCGGGATAAGCAGCGTGCTGGGCGCGCTGCTTATCCCGGCCTTCCCAGACGTAGAAGGGCCAGGATCTGGAAACCTCCCAATGCCAGGTCTGGCCCTTCGACTGACTGCTATACCTTCGGTCACGTGACGCGCACTGCGTGCGCGTCACTTACCGAAAAGGTAAAAAGTAGGTTAATATTGAAAAGCCCTATTTGTAGCATTGAGCACATTGTGCGTGTAATCTCTTGTTAGTGTAAAAGGGGAATGCACTGGTGATTTTAGGCTCTTGGGGAATTTTATCAAAGTAAAGATTGTGGGTGAATATTTGAAAGTGACTATGAACTATTTTGCATTGAGTTGAATGAGAGTTAATGTAAAGATGAACACAACTAAGATTAAAGCGCAAATATTATGTATTAAATTCAGCACAAAGCAGATACGCAATTTAATCTAAGAATCTGTTTCAATTCTGGCAAGCTCTAAGTTTCTCTGAAAAAGGAGAGAAATTATGTTAGTGCGTGTGCCTGACTAGTAATGAAGTGGGAATTTTTTGTCCTTTAGAACTGAAAAGGATTTTTGGTAGTGTTATTCTAGACGTAGGGAAAATAATTAATTCCTGGAAATACTATTTATATCCCTAGGATTGGTGGTGATTTTTCTGGCACTCTAAGTGAGTTTACTTGGCATATTTATATATTAAATACCTGAAAATAATTATTAAAAATCAGTGCCAGGTAATACCTTTTTTGTAAAACCGTAAACTGGGAGTGGTGGTGAGCATGGGGACATACCCACCTATCTGTGGCCACAGTAGGGGGTATCTACCTTAGTTTGCTGTTTCTCTTGGTAGTATAGTCTGATTTAATAATATAATTTATGAATATAAATGTTAATAATCAGGGAATTGGACTTGACTAAAAGTAAGGGAGCTAAAGAACATTATTGTGAATTCCAGACAAACCCACTAGAGCAGTAAATAGGTTAGATATATCATCACAAAAACACTAATCATACACAAGGCAATGTGACAGTGTTGAAACAAAAGTTGAAAATTCTGCGAATGGGAGAAGTATATTGTTGATTTGAAGTAAAAAGGATTTCTTTCCGATGTACTGAATGTTTGATGTTCAGATAAGAGAATACCATGAAAATATTGATTGCACAGATACCAATGTAATACAACTACCTCATTTGAGTGAAATTATGAATATATAATAGTATGGAAAAGTTTAATCAATTGATATAAATAATTAAGATAATATTGAAGACTGATGTGGACTGTTTCATTTGAGTATTGTCTTGCAACTGCTTAATGCTGTGCGAGTCTTTATTGAAGTCAAGGTAATGTTTCTCTGTAGAGGTGAAATATTGATGTACATTTTATGAAGCAAGGTTTTATTGCAGGTAACACACAGTGTGCGGGTAGTTTATATTACAGGTTTGGGATAGAAGGAGCTCAACGTTAAATAATAGGGCTCGTTTACCCTATTATGGTCAGGTCAAGAAAAGCTCTTGATAAGTTAATCAATAGAAACATTGATTGATTTAGAATATTAATTATTGGTTATATATTTTATATTTGGTATTAATAGCACTCAGCCAGTGTGTGTCCCAGTCTATGCCTGTACCTGTCAAACGTCGGCTGGGTGAGCAGGTATCCTACGAAGTATACCCACATACACAACCAAGATATCACAGGTGCAAGGTGAGCAGAGCTGTCGGCCATCAGGCCAGCCTACACAACTGGGTGCAGGCATGCCCAGGCATCGCATAAGCTGGGTGAGCAGGGTTGCATAATAAAGTTCAGTCAATGCACCGGCTGGGGTATAAGTAGCCATCAAACAAACACGCCCACAACAGGGCTACTGAGGCAGACCCTAAAGGCTACAGGGGACAAACATGTTGAGGTGCCCAGGCTCACAGGGCTCACACACACAGACTGGCTCACCAGCATGGAGTATAGCATACTCCACAGGGTAATCAGGCACTCGGGGTATATAGACTTACAGGCTGGGGCAGATACAGGCCCCCAACTCACTAAGGGAATACCCTGGCACATGGTTATGGGGTAGAGACAGGCCCCAACTTGGTGTCGGGGCAGATGCAGGCAAATGGGGTGGGGTATGAACAAGGCCCCACAGTGTATCTGGGAACATCTTGGCTCACCCATAAGGGATTGGCTCACAAGCGTGGGGCATGACCAGGCCACACAGACTATCAGAGTAATTGCAGGCACACAGGTGTGGGATATGAGCAGGCTTGTGCATTTATGTTGGCTTTCAGGCTTGGGGTATGAGCCTTAAAGGTTTTCAGGCATAAACAGGATTGGGGTGTCAGCAGGCCAAAAAGGAATTACAGGCATACAGGATTATGGCAGGAACAGGGCCCTAAGGGGTTACTGACATACAAGCTTGGTGTATGTTCAGGCCCTAGAGGATACTCATGGGTTGGCGTATAGGCAGGCCCCAAAAGGAACTCACTCAGACTGGGGAAATGACAGGCTACAGAGGCTCAGGGTATAAGCAGATATGCAATGTGGGGATACCAGCCGGACACACTAACACACACACACACACACACACTAACACACACACTAACACACACACACACACACACACACACACACACACACACACACACACACACACACACACACACACGAAATGGGACAAACCAGTGGGATGGGATGGGTGAGAGGTGGTAAGGGCGAAGGAAAAATATAGGAAGAGAGAGCGAAGGTGAGAGAGAGGCAGACTAAGGGAAGAAAAAATGGAGAAGTAGATATATAGAGAGAAGAGAGAGAGAGAGAATGCGCGCTGGTGCTGGGTAGTGGCCCTACAGCCGTGTGAAGCTGGGTGCATGTAGATCGGGAGAAAGAGGTGGAGGGGAGGAAAAGGGTGCCACAGGGATGCAATCCATTTATTGGGGAAAGCACTGTGGTAGGCGTTGGGTACCCAGCCGCCGTGAGAGAAAATGTGCAAGGAGAAAGCTGTGCAGGCCAAGAGCACAGGAAGTGCAGAAATATGCCGCTTAAGGAGAACAAGCAGGAAGGCTCAGACAATGGTAACAGGTCCAGAAAATGAAGAGAACCAGGGCTACGAAGACAAGAACAATGGCTAGAGTCCCCAGAGATCGAACCTTCTGTAGAACACAGGCTAACAAATAACCTTCACCTATACAGGACGTTGGCTCGCCGAAAGGAAACAGGAGATGGAAGAACAGATGCTGAAAGACGAGGAATCAAAGCGGTGAAGGAACCATAAGAAAAGAAGATACAGGTGCCGAGGGAAAAGAAGAAGGCAGCAAAGTGACTCGAAGGAAATAAAGATTTGGAAGAAAGAAGAAAAAAGCTAGAATTGGAATAAAGTAAAGCAGGAACACTCACCGAAAACGTCCCGAAGCGTGGAAAGCTGAGAAGAAAAAAAAAGCAAGATGGCCACCGACATTGTGACATTGCATCACACAATTGAAGATGGGCAGACCCCAGGAGAGCACCGGTAAGAGAAAAAAAAGACAATGCGCCGGCCGAAGAGAAGACAGATCTGGACACCAGAAAGACGAAAGGAGTTTCGTGGAGTAACCCTGAAGCTTCTGAAGCTGCAGGCCATCAAGCCTGTTCCAGTGGCTGAGGAAGGTCGAGGGTTCTACTCCCACTTCTTTGCAGTGCAGAAGAAAGACAGAGCTGGCCTCCGCATGATTCTGGATCTCAGCAGATTCAACCTCTGCCTGCCTCCAGAATCCTTCAAGAAAGTCACACCGGCACATATCCTATCTGCTCTGCAGCCGGAGGACAGGCTTTGCACTGCAGATCTGTAAAACGCCTACTCCCACATTCAGATCTGGCCGCCACATCGACAGCATCTTCATTTTGTGGCAGGGGAGTCTCACTACCAATTTTGTATCCCGCTTTGGGCTCAGCACTGCTCCGTGCACCTTCTTGACGGTTGTTGCGGTGCTGGGGAACCTCCTCAGAAGTCAGGGGATCCACATTTACCAGTACTTAGACGACTAGCTCCTGCAACCTTTGCCCCCGACCAAGGTTCAACTTGACTTGGCCAGGGTACTGAGGCTGCTGCTGGACCTGGGCATCTCACTACACGAGAAGTCCACACTATGTCCTGTCCAGTCTCTGCACTTCCTAGGTGCAATCTGGGATACACGGCAGGGGAAGGTTTACCCTCCAACAGAGAGAATGCCGAAAATCAGGGATAGATGTCTGCTCTTTCTGAGGAGCTCGGCTCTGCCAGCTCTGTGGTCCCAGCAGCTGCTGGGGTACCTGGAATCATGCATCATGCTAGTGCCCCTTGCCCGACTCCACATGCGCAGGCTGCAGCTTCAGTTGACCTCGCAGTGGGATCGAGAGACCATGTCCCAGTCTCTCCTGGTACTCGTACTGGAAGCTCTCCACCAGGATCTCCACTGGTGGGCGCAGGAAATGAACCTCCTGCAGGGAGCTCCGTTCTCTCGCCCAGAACCGGATTGCGCCGTGACAATGGACTTCTCGGACTACGGCTGGAGGGCAGCCATGGTTCTTTTGTGGATTCAAGGCCTGTGGTTCACCCAAGACAGGGTGGAACACATCGACGTCCTGGAGTTGAAAACTGTTTTCATCTGGTTGCTGCTCACATACCAGGTGTTCAAAATGGGACAGCAGACAAACTGAGCGGGAGACCATCTGCGGCTCATGACTGGGAGATTCACCAGGAGGTTCTGGATTTGATCTTTCTCCAGACGGGTCATCCCCATGTCGACCTGTTTGCTATTCAGTCGTACAAGAAGTGCCCCAGCTATGCTTTGCGGATGAGGAGAGGGCAGGATTCTCTAGGGGATGCCTTCCTCGTCCTGTGGGATCACCTGTTCGAGTATGTGTTCCCTCCCCTTCCCATGGTCCAGAAATTTAGCCTCAGATTCCGCAAATTGCGGGGGTACACCCTGATTCTGATCGCCCCCTGCTGGCCGAGCAGAATCTGGTTCTCGGATCTCCTGTCTGTCGAGTTCCCCGCCCCTGCTTCTCCAGAAGCGGCATGATCTCCTGAGCCAGCTGAACGGGATGGTTCTCCACTCCTACCCACAGTTGCTCAGCTTAGCAGCTTGGAGCCAGAGGACCTCTCTTTAGCCGAGTTTGGCCTCTCCGCTGACAGCATGCGTGACATTAGGGCCGTGCGCTGGATTCTACTTGTTCTTAGTATAAGAGCAATGGATGCACTTTTGGCACTGGGCGTTGGCACGGGAGGTCAATCCTTTGACTTGCAATCTAGACCCCATGCTGTCTTTCATCTCTTCCCTTGCAGATTCAGAGATTAAGACCGGTTCCTGCCATACTTACCTGTCGGCCATTGGAGCTTATAAGAGCACTGATGCAGTTTCCTTTTCGCTCCAGAATGAGGTTGTGAGGTGGCACTTTGATGGCCTGCATAACCCGTTCCCTTCTGTGCCGGCTCCTGCCCCTGTTTTGGACCCAAGTTTCGTTCTCTCCAGTCTGGCCCATAAGCCATTTGAGCCCCTGGCTACCTGCGACGTTGACGTATTCCTTGTTGACGTTGAAGGTGGTTTTTCTGGTCGCCATCACATCTGTTCGATGTATCAGCAAACATCAAGCACTCTGTGCTGAAGAGCCATATCTGGTGTTCCATCCGGACAAGGTGGTTCTACGGAGCCACCCTTCCTTCGTTCGTTCCAAAGGTCAATACAGAGTTTCACCTGAACCAGGAGATTTTTCTTTCAACATTTTTTCAAAATCCTACGTCGGAAGCTGAGAGGACGCTTCACTACCTGGATGTGCGCCAAGCCCTGAAGTTTTATCTTTGGCACACAAAGGAGTTTTGCACCACCAACCGGCTCTTTGGCACCTATGGTGGCGCGGGCTGAGGCAAGCAGGTGGCGATGGCCTCCATTTCTCGCTGGGTAGTGTCCAGTAGAGTGCTACAAGACTCAGGGACTTCCAGTACCAGAAGGGCTGCACACGCATGCTGTTCGTGCTAAGGCAGCCTCTGTGGCATTTCAGCGTAATGTTCCACTGGATAACTTATTTAACTTGACTAACTTATTTCTTATATAGCACTGCACACCCATAAGTCTCTGAGCACTGAAATAACAGATGCCATTATTATCCCAGAATGGTACTCATCGGCAAGGCGGCTATGTCCCACACTTTTTGCACTCAATACACTTGCAGCAAGCTCAAGAGCTGATGCACGGTTCGGCCAAATCGTTCTGCGGAACCGGTTTGATTAGACTGTTTAGCTCTCTGTGTGCCACCACCCTTCACATGTCAGCTTTGGTAGTCTCCCATGCGAAGGGAAAAGGGTACGGGATGTAGGGAAAAAACATGTTACTCACTGTAGTGACTAATGTTCCCTTAGTCCATAGTACCCTTTTCCCATTGGGTTCCCACCCTCCAACCCTGCTAATAAGTTCCCAAATTGCCCCGTCCAGCGGTGGCGGAAAAGGGGAACTGAGGAGAAAAGAATAAGAGGCACGTGAGGGGGCGGCGCCGGGGCCGCACAGAGCGTTCTGGACGCCTTGGCTCCGCACGGTGCCAAGTTCTCTATAGTACTTTGGCAAGCGCGTTCCCTTCCGGCGTGCTGGACATCCCACGCAAGGGGAAAAGGGTACCATGGACTAAGGGAGAATTAGTCCTATGGTGAGTAACATGTTCTAAATCTCTTGCAGTCCAAAATGGAATCATTTCAGACCTACTTTCAGGCCTACTAAAACAGGACTCACATTATACATCATGCATACAAAATACAGTGCTATATCCTGTAGCCTACAAACAAAAGATTAATATATTTCTTTTCTCTAGTGCCAGAAAGCTCCTGCAGAGCAAATATAAAGGTTAACAAAATACAGATGATTATATACATATATAAAATGTGTTCCCTGTGGTGAGTGTTTATGCTGCTATTTTCCCTTTGGACTGGGCGTGTCCTTTAACTTTGTAGTTTTGGTTTTCGGCTGTTACTTGTTTATTTGTTTGTTTGTTGATTGATTTATAACGCGCACAAATGCCATAGCTTCAAGGCGCATACAACAAGAGCAAAAAAAAAAGAAAAACATTTCTAGTCAATAACACTTCAATATTAGTACCAAGAACATGGTAACATACAGCATAATGAAAAATAAATAACAATGAAAAAGAAATAAAACTCAGAGTTCGGACAGCTAATCCCTGAGACAGAGACTGATCAGGCTAAGAGAACAAACAGAGCGAACAAAAAACAGAAGCCATCAGAAGGAATCGGCTAGTAGCTTTTTTACCTGGCATTTAAACGTAGCCAGTGTGGTGGAAGCCTGGACTTCGGGCGCAAGAGCATCCCACACCTTCGGGGCCAGCAAGGCTAGCGACCGACCCCCCGCTGACTGCTTCTTCGGGATGGGTGTGATAAATTGCCTGCGTGCCCTCAGTATCCGAGTGGATTCTCGTTTCGTGACCCAATTGATGGAAAAAGTGGGGCAGGATAGATGTACAATCTTCCACATCCAGACTGCCAGGTGGAGCAAAACCAGTTTCTCCATGGAGAGCCAACCCACCTGGCTACGGGCTTGTGTAAGATGATCATATTTCCGGAGACCGCATACCAGCCGAATGGCTCTGTTTTGGATTCCCAACAGTCTGGATAATAGGAGACCGGTGGCCCCCGCATAGGTGGTGCAGCAGTACATTAAACGAGACATGACCAGAGCCTCGACGAGGCACTTCCTGCTCGAGAAGTCGATTAAAGAGCAGAATCTGCTGAGCTTCCACAGCAGGAAGTGACACTGTTTGGCTACCAAGTGATTTTTGTTTCATTTTTTTGTGTGGTCTTATCAGTTGCTGCTTTACGATCACTTCTGCCAGGCGGATTTCAGAAGTACAAGCCCTCAGTTGCAGGAAGGTGCGCTGAAAGTAGGGGTGCGGGAGTTGCTGCAGCCTCATCTCGACTTTGTCAGAAGATGACTTTCTCTGTGTTAGGCCACGGCCCAGAGTTGCACTGCCTATAAATCACGCACATGACGTCACTGCAGCTGTGGCAGCCAGCTGTGCTTGCATAATACAAGGCATCCTGTTGCTCTTTCACAGTGCCTTAGCCGGTTTGACATCAGTATCACACTGAAGAGCACAGAATGAACCATGTACTGGGTCAAAAGTGGCACTTAAATGTGAAAAAATATTGCCCAAAATAAGAAGAAACTGAAAAAAATGGACCAAAATGCCACAAA
>JAVSBX010442905.1:0-12716 GCA_033119125.1 Desmognathus anicetus
TTTTTGAAAACCAGCACACAATGGATGTTGCTATGACGGCATGGGTTAGGGCTTCGTAGTGGTGCACTGCATTCATACAGATACTAAACCTTCTAGTAGTTAGAACCTCAAATGTTGTCAAATTTATTTTTATTTTTTTGTATTTTTGAATACATTTTATTTTCTATCATTTGCTGTGGGAGCATTTTTTGGTCAATCTACACAAACCACCCCTTGTTCTTTCCACCGTTTTCTCAGCTGTTCAAAAATGTAGGAGTTATGTGATTTGCGCTTTTTTGTCCCGCCTTTCTAAGCCAAATTCTGAAGGCATGCGCATTGCATGCAATTTTGAAGAAATGGCCCACCTGTTAGAAAAACGTTGAATTCTCACTGAAATTGCAACACTTTTTTTTTTTTAAAGCCTGTTCTGGAAAGCTGAGAAAATGGCTATTTCAGAACTGCAAACCATTCGTTGATCCCATGCATGGAACAAAAACCAGCGATTTTTTTTTTTTTGGCAGCTTTTTTTTGCATTTTCTGAAAAAACGCAACATTGTCGCACACTTTTGTAAATTTCAGACACCACCTATGTGCAATTCACAATTTTTTGGTGTGATTAGATTGCCCATCCTGTTAGAAGAAAAGGAGCCAAAAATGGTTGTGATTGGCCTCTAACCGGGCGCACCACCAAACAGCCGAAAAAAGGCTTAGCACTGAGGGTGGAAACCCCTTAGCACTTAATGGTTTAATATGGGTACTTTTACTATGTGCAAGGGCCTGTGTAAAAACACCCGTATTATGAGTTTGAATAAAACCATCTTTGAACTTTAAATTAATTGTAAAGTCATAATCAGGTGGTACTTACTCAAGTTTTACCACTGAAGCAAAACTTATAATCAGGGCCTTGGAGGCCTCATACCCAGTGGACAACACAGTAGACAGATTAATACAGCCGCATATTGCAATTTAACAGTTAAGCACCCATATGAAGAGTGGACCCTAGGGGGACCTAGTACCATGTGGGAAACCTAACACAGTAGAGCAATTAAGACAGTTGCACAGGGCACTTTACCATGCATTAGATCAGCTTACAAAACCTAATGAAGAGTGGGCGCTCATGCCAAGTTGTACCAGTTTAAACAATTTAATAATTTGACAGCCCTATGGGGAGTGGACACAGGGAGAACTAATATCATAGTTGGGGCCTAATAACGTGGGTCATTTAGACTGCTGCCTAGGGAGCCCTTTTCTGATGCGAAGAGCATAAAACATAAACAGCCGCGTAATACACTTTCACAATTGATCAACCATTAAACAATCGTAGTGGACCAACGGTAGGCCCAATACCCTGGAGGAGTGGGCGCCTGTGCCAAGAAGTACCAGTTTAAACAATTTAACAGCTTTATGAGGGGTGAATGTTAGGGTAAACAGCTACACTGCAATAGATTAAACCAGTCATATGTGGGATGAAGCATTGGGGCCATATACAATGCAGTCAATGATAGAGGCTGTATGGGGAGTGGGCATTAGGGAGGCCAGATACCATGCAGTAAACATTGAAAGCAAATGAGGAGCGGAGAATATGGAGATCTGATAAAACGCAACAAGTAGTAAAAGACAATGAGGAGTGGGGATTAGGCCAAGCCGGTAAATAAACATTGAATGCAATAAACATTGAAGGCCAGTGAGGAGTGACCCATATGGAGGCCTGATAAAATGTAATAAGCAGTTGAAGACATATGAGGAGTGAAACATTAGGGACTTGAATAAATAAACATCGAATGCACTAAACATTGAAGGCATGTGAGGCAATATGGAGACCTGATGCATGCAATAATCATTTGAAGACATATGAGGAGTGAACATTAGGGAACCCAATAAATAAACATCAAATGCGATAAACATTGAGGCATGTGAGGAGTGGGCAGTATGGAAACCTGATCAATGCAGTAAGCAATTGAAAACTTATGAGTGGAGATTACTGGAACCAGATATCGTGCAGCAAACATTGAAGGCCTATGGGGAGTGGACCTTATTTGAGACCTGATAGGATGCAAACCAACAATTGAGGGCATATGAGGAGTGGACATTGGGGGAGATTGGATATAATGCCATAATCATTAAAGGCATGTGAGGAGTGGAACATTTGGGAGACTAGATACCATGCAACAACATAAGCCTATTAGGAGTGGACATTTTGGAAACCAGTAACAATTTGTACGGTAACAATTAGCCAGGAAGAGATGGACACAAATATGCAGCCTTCAGACAGATCAAGTGGTTCACATGAGGAGCCACTAGCACCCCTTATGCCACCGTGGGCCCATGATGCTTGCGATATTAGAGGGAACCTCTGCTACTGAGAAAACAGTTGCGTGGTGCCACTTACCTTGGCAGCGTAAACACAGGAGGAATAGCCTCCCTGGCTTCCTCCTTCCGCTCTTTCCAGATCTTACCAGCCTCGTTAACAGCCATGTCCGTTTTTTGTTGGCTGGACGCCCAAGGCTAGGACACCCTAGTTCTGTGCCCTAAATACTTCCTTCCCATCATCATCTAATCTTACTGTTAAAGACCCCACCTCCCATCATCTATCCCCTCCCCATCAACACGTCACCCACAGCCTCGCCATAACACCCACCTGCTGCATGCCCCTCTGCCTGCCATCCACTTCCACTTGGCTTAAAAACAGTAAAGTACAAGCCCTAAATGCCTAAAAACTAAAAATCTACGTGGCCCTCCTAATTAGTCCCACTCAATGTTTTGACCGGTATTTCATAAACCAATAGACTTACTTGATGTTAGTCAGACGTCTCGTTGTAGAACTCTGTGGGGGACCGCTCAAGCAGGACTGACTTGACATTTGTTGGTGTTCGAGGATTATCTATGGGTAAGCAAATTAAGGAAGGTTACCAGAAGGGGATAGGGGCGTGCTGATATTCGCTAGTTTTCATGTCTCCCGAAGGGGACCGATAGTGCATTAGTCGAGGGTCGTGTAAACACCCCAAACGAAACATTATTAGGGGGGAGGGGGAAGGGAGGAAAAGGGGATTTTACTCCACAAGTAGGGATTTGGTCAAATGACTATACTTCATTAAATGATATGTACCTTTTTTGCGGAGGCGAATCCATCGCATGGGCTGCTGGCGCAGGCGTCCCGTTGCCAAGTTGGAAACGTCAGCTAACAAACGCGACCCGAGCGGACGCCTTCCTCGTCACTCCCCCATTACGGGAAGTGACGGGCCTTGTGGTCCTTTTAAACACAGTGGTTTGATGGGTACTCAATGGAAAAGCATGTGAACGGGGCCAACCAATCAGAGCGCAGTGATATGGACTGCAAACATGCGGCCATTTTGAAAGGTGTGGCATAGATTGATGCTTCCGAAATACATAGTCTATGACTATTATGCGAAGAGCCGCGACTTTCTTTATTGTATATTCCCTTGGACATGGTTTATATATACGTGTAGCAGTTACGTCCCTCCTGTTTGGAGGGACGCTCCTACCACACGCGCATTTGTTGAATGTCAACCAGTGAAGGCGCGGTAGTATAGACACTAAACATGCGGCCATCTACAAGCAGTATGGAGAAGATCGAAGTTTATTTTAAATTTGATGTCCCATGTGTGTGTGATTGAAAATGACACACGTCTTGGGTGGGCACCAAAGGGTCCAGCTAAAATGCACTGCGTGACATATTTGGGATCAGTTAAAAAGAGTAGCTGTATATTGTATCTCAACGTTCTGAGAGAATATGAGTTTGAATCTTTTTAATCTTATTAGTACTGATGTTAGCCCTGACAGAGTACAATCAGCGTGAAAAAATAAAGTGAAAAAATAATGCAAAGATGTGAGAGTTGGGCCAGTAAGGTCAATTAATGAAAGGTCGATATGAACTACAAATTGATTTGTACTTATGAGTTCCAGTTAAAATCGATATTCAGACCAGTGTTGTGTGGCCAAATGGTATATCCAGTGGTTCTCATGGTCTGTAAGTTTCGACATTCTCTTGTTCTTATCCGTGCCAAAAACCACTTCCAGGATGCACCATTTCAGGTCTTACTGGCTATCTGACAATTGGTAACAGTGCTCAACTAAAGGAGCATTCGACTTGCCATGTCGTATCCTACTTTTGTGTTCAGTGAACCGTTCACGGAACATTCTTTCAGTTTTGCCAACATAGATAAGTTGACATGGGCAGATGATGACATGAATTACCCATGTGGTCGTGCAGTTGGTATGGTTTTTTAGTTTCCATTTGGTGGGCCTGCCCAAGTCTCTGGTCCCACAATTGCCGCTGTACATGTACTGCAATTTCCACAGAGATAATTGCCAAGGATTGGAGGCAAATTGGTTCTCTTTTCTTGTCCCCATATCTCTTCAAGAGTGATCTCGTCAATCTAACATCACTCCGTATAATGGAATCTCGTAGTCTTGGGCCTCGTTTATAGGCCATGAGAGATTTGGGTAAAGTTAGAGATCCAGTTTGTAAGATGCGCCAATGTTTGTTAATCACCTTGGAGATCTGATGAGATTTAAGATTAAATGTAGACCCAAAGACCAGCCGGTCTGTTGTGGTACGTGTATTTTCTTCTAAAGTGATATCTCTGTGAGTGTTCTTAGCCCGTTTACGACAGGTGTTAACTACATGTAGAGGATAATTTTTGTTGATCAATTTCTGTTGTAACTTATCTGCAGAGTTTTCAAAATCATCCTTTTCTGTACAGTTTCTCTTGCTTCTAAGAAACTGTGAGTAAAGAAGATTGGCGTTTAAAGGTCCCGGGTGACAGCTACTGTAGTTGACCAGGGCATTGCACTCTGTAGGTTTTCCATATAAGGACGTACAAATGGGCCCATTTTTAACATAGAGGTTCAGGTCCATAAAGGCTTCACTGGAAGAACTGTGTTAACCCCAGTTAAGCCAAGGTAAGGAATGAGCCATAGGCTATAAAGCCTTGAAGTACCATAAATCTCAGTCATTGCAATGCCTTGATTGCATAAAATATATGGTGCTGTACTTTTTACGCCACGGTAAAATTTATGCAACAGTGACATAAATTTTACAAACATTTTTATGCCTTCAAACTGTACACCAGGTGGGATTTGGCATATGTTCTGCATTTACTGTTAGGAACTGGGTAGAGGGTGTTGGATTGGGGTTTTTCGTGGGATAACGGAGAGTTGGATAGTAGGTTGATGTGGGTGGGCAATGAGCTGTAGTCTATAATGCCTTGAAGTGCCATGAACCTCAGAGTCATTGAAATGCCTTGGTTGCGTAAAATATACGGTGCCATACTTTTTACGTCACTGTAAAATTTATGCAGCTATGGTGTAAATTTTACAGTGGCGCAAAAAATATGCCGCCATATATTTTACGCAACCAAGGCATTTCAATGACTCTAGACTCAAAACTACTTTGAGCTGATGTTTTCAGACCCATGCAGACACAGCCTGTGCCCTTTTGTTAGTTTCAGGCACCATCTTAGGAACTACCAACAACTTTCATTAGTAAATGCACTCACCATTGACATACTGGCACTCAGTGAGGGTCCAAGCTTGCTGAAGTCCATCAGATTGAGACCCATGACACTTTCTCCAGAGTTGTCTATCAGGAAAATCACAGCCAGCATGTTCAAGTTCCACTGCCAACCACAGTCCGTGACATTTCAGTTGTGTCCTCTTCAGAGTCTTTCGTTTGCAATATTTCCAAGCCTCTTCAGGATTTCAATTTCCAGGTCTTTCACGGAGCATCCTCGCTGCCAGTGTAAAAATCTCTGTGACACAAAAAGCGGCAGGAGACTGGGCGTTCAGGAGAGCATCTTTATTATGTCTTCATGTTCCCATGTCCCAGGTAAAAGTGGCAGTTGGTGAACCAACAGCTTCCAACCAAATTCTGGAACACTCCCAAGCCAGGCTGCAGCACACATTGATGGACATGTGCCCATCATTCTATAAGCTGCAGAAAAGATTACCACAAAAACAGTAAATTGTCCTAAAGTTGCCAACAAGATAGGCAGTAAAAGTGTCAGCAGCCGCATGAGCCACTCACGAGAGACACAAACAGAGCCAAAAGGGTTATATAGCTGCAGGAACCACATGAATACTGTATCTGCGACTGCTGAACACATTTGTATGCTTCAGAGATCTCAGCTTCAAATTCTAATCTCTCCTCCCTCTGCCTTTTTGATAGAATCTGCTGCCAAAGAAATCAGGAGACCTCTATTAGTGCTTTTGAGGCCATCTCATTTGGAACCCCCGAAGTACCATCTGAAGTAGCTCGAGATTAAAAATGTTTTATGCATTCTCTAAGCCTGGATCTTTTCATCCTGTTTTTTTAAAAGAAAATTGTTCAACTGCCTTTTTTTTTTGTATATCCCACATCATTGGTTGACGCCATAACTGCGATGTGGTCCGAGCAGGCGAATTTACCGTCTTACTAAAACGCTATCACAGACATATATGAAGTGCAATAGATTATGTAATTTACCCTACTTAATATCTTCCCGACATGAAAAGAAGAAACATATAATGTACCTGTCAGATGTTTGTGTCTTGATAGATCAATAAGTCGCAGGTTTCTAAACCCCTTTGGAAATAGCTGTGGCACCCACACCTACATCTTTAGAGCTATCCATAACCGGACCCATACTGTAACTGGGTACAGATCGTCTCCCATGATTATTAATCATTTAGCAAACAGATCTAATTTGTTTTGAAATTTGGTAGGTGAGTATATTGCATTGGATTTCGGCAGTAGCTAGATGCCATAAATATGGCCTCCCCTAATGTACCTTTAACCCCTAGCATGCCTCCCGTCACAATCCTTCAACAAATCTATACTCACAAAGTTAATATCTTCCCAAAGCAGTATTGCTGTGCCTGCCTTTTTGAAGCTGTGCACAAATGATACCCTCTTCGACAAGCAGAGACATCACTCGTGTTTAGGAACAGCTTTCCCCTTTTCACAGGCGACCCAGCGGATTATATGGCATAACCTGCACCATTATATTAACATCAATCTTTTATCGTATTTGTGAACAAATTCAAGCTAATCACTGCCACTATCCTCCCATAACTCAGCTGCACATTATGAAGTTTGTTTTTTGCAGCTTTGACCATTTCTTGTCTTACTCTTTACCCCAAAGTAACATTCTCAAATATTAAATAAAATTGCAAGAACTGCAAAAGTCATATGGAAAGGTGACAACAAAAGAGAACACCAACCTAGAGCATAGACCATTTACCTATTTTCCGTTTTGTGCTCCTGTGTAGTCCCTAAACTCTTTAGCAAGTATCAGTCTCACGTGCCCAATGACCTCCTCAGATGCCACCAGTAACCTCCTTTTTGAATTCCTTGTTCAAATTACCACTTCTTGATAATCCTAGTCGTTCCTGAGCTAAGCTTCGTTCAGTCTCTGCAAGGCCCTGTAATGAAGAGGGCCTGGGTAAATTGTATCTTTCCATGAAGCTAACAGTCTAGTTATTTGAGCCAACGGTGCAAGGAAATAGTGTTCAATCCAATACTTTGTTGATGTTCGTCTTCATCAATTTTTCTTTGATGGCAGACTTATCTTGCGTGCAGAAGTATCTATAGAGATACATTTCAACTCTAGCACTTGGGCAGTCTGTATTTCCAATTTATGACAGATGCTACATCCCTGGCCAGATGTATGGCATATTAACGTCTGGATTCGGTGTATTGACATTCGCAGCAGGGCTTTCCTGTGCATATCAGCACACCAAATCTACTTGACACCTGCAAGGAATTCTCTAAAGTGTTCTCACTTCTAGTTATGTTCAGTATGGATCCACAGAGACTGCACACAAATCACAGCCTCTGTGAATCCGTTCCGGAGGTATTTGTAGAAGCCTGCGGTTAAGCTGTGTTTTGTCAATGCAGGCTTCTGTGAAGTTTACTAACCTTACAAATTGGGTATTTTCTGCTTCGTGAAGTTGAAAAACCTCACGAAGCTGAAGCCATTAGTATGCTGCTAAAGCGTCTGCAACATCATTGTCCTATTTCAGATATGTCATCACCTACATTCTGCGTACGCAGAGAGCTGCCGGCATGGGTTTGAACAGTTGTCTGAAACGCTGTTGCACTAAGGATATTCCGAAAGTAAGTTCAGACACAGGAACTTCCATGTCTTGATCCCCCAAAACAACTGCATGACTGGCTGATACCAGCCTAATATCAGCACTGCTAGATAAGCAGATCAGTATTCTTGCGACTGAGACATGCCAATGAAACATGCTAAATAGTGCCATTGAAAAAGGGAATCCAGGGGGATGGACTGTACTTTAATCTACACAGGATATAACTTTAGTACTAACAGGCTTTTAAACAGACACTGATAGTCTGTACTCAAAGGTTGCTGCATATGGTCTTCTCACAGAGGATGAAATTAACAGACTTCATTATAGGATGTGGAAGGAATGGTGTCTACAGTTTATTTCTGTTAGGGGAATCGGGGTGAGGCCTCTTTTTTATTTTTTTGGTCTGTTGAGTTTATAGAAAAGTTTTGTTAAAGCATAAGAGTTGATTACAAAACTATGTTCAGTTTGGAGGAAGACTTGTCTAGCGTGAGCACCATTTGTTTTGTAATTATTTAATGTGTGCTATATTTGAATTGCATGCCCTGAATCTGTATTGTCAATGGAAATAACTTCGTTGCCATTCAAACACTTTTTCCACTTATTTATTTTAGTGAATTGAACCATGAGAGAGGAGATGTCCAAACAACAATGAACCTGAGAAGAAAATTACAAAATATTTTAATTCCTAAAGAAAATTTGCACGGCATGGGTCTCCTGAAGCCCTGCAAACAAAATACTAGCGGTATGAAGTTTTTCTACACTTTGTGTATTGTTAAATATATTGTTTCAGTAGCATGCCTAATACACTGACTTATTGGGAAATGTATTTGCCAAGCTCCTGGTTTCTACTAATAGCATGCTAATATTTGATTAAGTTATTACAAAAAGCAGCCTCCTCACCTCAGCCCCCCTAAGGTTCCCAGAAAAATATTTTTCTCACCTGTGCAGAACCAAATCTAACACCATCCAACCTCTTGTTTTTCCGATAACCTGAAGCACCTCGTTTAGACGGTTTGCTGCACTGATGAAAAGTAGTGGAAACAATAAAAAGTTAATATATTAAATAACTAAGAGCCCGATTTACACAACAGTTACATTTGTGTATATGCTTGTTGTTTCCCATTGGAGTCAATGGGAGCTGCAAACGTATACACAAACGTAACTGTTGTGTAAATTGGGGCCTATGCCCTTAAAAATCTATCATTTAAGTCAAAAAAGGCAATTATGCTTAAGGAACTATGGTGTGATGTCAGACTTGTCTACACCTGGGGTGCTGGCTCTTACAACATCAACCTCAAAAACGTTGACTCTATTGTCGTCCATCTTATCGACGCCTACAATACCAGCATTGAGTTTCATGCATGCAAGGGAAAAAATTTTAACACCCTCCTTTGGTGTCTTTAGAACACCTCAAGTACTTGCCTTCCAGGTTATCTTCTCCCTTATTTGCGGGAGACGAGTAGCAGTTCAGTGAGCCCTGACAGAACCAATACTTGCCACTAAGAACCGGTTTGACCTGATGGCCATGCTGAGAAAAAGGTTGGAGGAACATCAGAACCAGATTGAGAAGCAGCACCTACTTTACAAGGTGCCCAGAACTGAGGAGCTAGGCTGGGGTAACTACATGCCACAGAGGTAAAGAGGCTGAAGGAACCACAGTGGGCTATACAGAACAGCAGTAGCAGAGCCAGACGTAACATTTTTTTTGGCCGGCGCTCAGATTGCTACTGAACGAAGATACATGGTATACAGTGAATACCTGTATGTGATTGCCCCCATGACCTGGCAGTCGCCTGTCCTAAACTTGGGAGTGCCTGAGCCACCCCGCGCCACTGGCCAGAGTGGCCTCTGCAGAACAGATTGGAGGAGCATAGTCGTCTGCATGAGAAGAAGGTGCAGCAGAGAAGAAAAACCGGAGGAATGCAGTGAAAAGCCCCATCTCTGCTATTAATGAGATGAGGAGCACGAGGGGTATGTTGAAGAGGACAAAGAAATGGGGGAGGACCCAGTTCAAGATACCCACACTGATGAAGAAATACCATGGGAGAACATCAGTCTCACAGAGAAACCACCAGCATTCACAACCTTGCTTTATCCGGATGAGTCAGCGATTAACTTAGGTTTCAAGCAAAGGGCTGTCCTATTTATTTATTTACTTATTTCTATACGCAGATGTTTTCTGTAGCACTAATATGTCACCTTCACCATTTCAGAGTGCATACCTTCACACCCATAATACACTGAGATAATAATGCAATAATAATAGTAATGCAATTTGTGACATTGTGCTAAAAATGTGCATAGCTACATTCAGTGCCATGCTTGAATCAAAAATAAAAGCGCAGAAGTGAGTGGTATGAGAGGTTTGATATTGTATATAAGATCATTAGCTTCTCTAGATTTTGAGCTTGGGAGTTAATTTATTGGATGGAGTTTAACTGGGGCGGTGATAATTCATCTTAGAAATGCTTTCCACTAATCAGCTCAGACCTAAGAGTAGGGAGCTTTCCACTAATCAGCTCAGACCTAAGAGTTTGGCAGATCTTAGCCAGCCAACCAGTTCCCTCCAACTTGCCCATAGACCCATATATCTGGGTTTGAAATTGATGAATGCACTGTTCTCAATGCCTTCTGTCAGTGCAAGAGAGTAAAAGAAATAGCTCCCTCCTAATACAGACTTCTGGTGCCTTAGACATCATCTTTCCACCCAGGTTTTCTAATTGTGGCAGCTCCAGAAATAGAATCCAGGAGACAAGATTTCTGGTGAATAAAGTTTGGTTGCAGGAGCCTTAACAGTGAAAAGTGCAAACAAGTCAACTGACCTGGCATGCTCTGACTGTAACATGTTGGAAAACATGGGGCAGCGAATACAGTTCCTTCCTTTAAACAAGCAGCCATAAGCAGAAGCTCTTCCTAGCTAAAGGTAGGTTAGCTACAAACAATATTCTGCTGTCAGCCTACAAGATCCCACATTCTGCCTTTTGACTGCTTTACCATGGTTTGTTGCTTAGATGAAAGGCCCGGCTCACCAACTCCTTCGTCAAGCCAAAACTCCAGGCCAGGTTTTTATATGTGCCTTTTGATGGAGCACTCTTTTTTGGCAAGCATGTGGAGAATCGCTGCAGTGCCTGAAGTTGGACTTTTGATACCGCTATGGTGCACTAGCCTCACACAGGCTGCATTTCTTTTTTACAACCAATCTTGGGATGCATTTTGTGGGCAGTATTACGACCTGTATTAGTAATAGCTAAAACGTGGTGCCTTAAATATCACAATAATGGTAAAACGTGCCTGAAACCCAGTTGTGGGAAGCAACCGCAAGCACAGCAGACATAAGTCTGTTTTAGTTAGATGCGGACCCCCAGTCGTCGTGTCCTTCAGTGAGCAGCTACTGTCTCAACTTGTACCAGCTTTGCACTACATTACAAGGGACAGATGGGTCCTTTTGATCTTAAAGTCCGAACTCACTTTAGACTGTGCACCGAGACTGGTACAAATTGTTTCTGACAACAGGACATACAGAAAATATCTGAAAACTCTATGATAAATGAATTGCTATAGAAAGGGACTATGGAACGTATCCTGTGATCCCATAGACATGAAGAGTCTAATCGCGATACTTCCTAATGCCAACGAATACAAAGGAACTTAGTCCAGTAGAGTATCTCCAGCCTATGATAAAAACATCCGGAGCTAATCTTTCAATATGGTCATGCCCCAAGCTGTGGTGACGTTGGCATGCCCATTATTGTGCATGACATTTTAAACCTCTATAATGCATTTGTGAAGATTCCCATCCACTTGTGGATCAGACAGCCTCTATGGTACCTAATTGATGAGAAACACCATCATTACAAAGTCCTGCCATACCGGCAGAAATGACCACTTAAGGTATTCACAAAATTCCTCATCCTATGCTGATCAAAGCGGCATCAGAAAGTAAAATGGAGGTCACAACACAAGAAGGCTTTTGCCTATTTGAGTGTCTGGGGTTACAGATCAACATGTGAAAATTATACACTCATTTACAACAGGGGCTGCTGTATATTTATTTACTCAATGAGAGTTCTGGCCAGACCTTACAATAAACATATTCCTTTGCTCAACGACTGCAACTTTGCTTCTGAGCAGCAGCCTGCAATCTAGGATGTGTGAATGATGAAACCATGCACAGACAATTTATCATCTTGCCCAGCTGTTGCACCGTCATAAGACAACGCCTAGAGATGCTAGGGCAGAGTATCAGCAGATGAATAGAGTTTGGGATGACGTAGATAAGGCGACTGTTTAGGTTTGGTGGTCCCTGAAGAGGTAGACAAAAGAAGATAATCTGAGAAAGTGGCCTTAATGCTACAGCAGTGTTTGTAGCAGATGATGAAGAAAGTTTACACCCTGCATGGTTGGGGAGCTTGCTTCCACAACTATCAAATGCAGAGCCTTTGGACAACAGAGGAAATGCAATATTGTATCTGTGTCTTGGAATTGCAAAAAGTACAGTTTGCCATTAAGGCATTTCTGTCAGCAATCAAGTCGTCATTGGTGGTGACTGTCCTCACAGACCACACATGTTAGGCCTGGTCGTGTGAGCGACGATATTCCACCACTCCCCAACGTCTAGTCACCCCCCTGTACTTGAGACAACA
>JAVSBX010444007.1:0-12703 GCA_033119125.1 Desmognathus anicetus
TCCTGATAGGATTCTGGTTATTTCAGCTCAGGGTTAGCCATGCATCATACTGCTTAGGGTTTTACTGTAACTGACGGTCTGCCTGTATTTGCCTAGCTAGCCCTGTGAATCTCCTGCACCCTATTATTTTTCATTTTCTTAGCATTTGCCATTCTTCCTTGTGTCATTTCTTCAGTCCAATAAATCCATCTTTATTTTGCCAATCCCTGCCTGGTCTCATTCCTTTGGCACCCCTGTAATATAATGTAATATCATCTGTATTAGGTATAATGTGCCTGTGCTGATGTGGGACTGTTCCTACAGCTGATGTTGGGTGGTGGGTGTAAGGCCTGAGGAGGAGCTCTAGCGCTCCTCCCCTGAGTCTGTCCCTGTGGGGTGGGAGGTGTCCAAACAGATACACAACGCCTGCCTGGAGTACCACTATAGTCCGGTCCAGTTGCTGTGGCACTGTCCCCAAACCTCCCATATCCCAGTTCCTCTGACGCACGGAAAAGACCACAGTAAATGGTGCCGTGACGGTCGGATTAGAACCTGAGGATTCAGGATGGATTTAGAATCCTCAGATTATTAGAATCTGGGCCTAGTCTTACCACCTGCAAAATTTTGTAATCTGAGTGACTCTGCAACTGGTAAGAACAGCTCTGCAGAGCACTCCTGCATCCGCCCCAACATCCTTGCCAGTCAGCATAGGCAAATTAAAATCTGTGTCCTGTAAAGTAACCTGTCCCTGTCTCAGTCACTTAATACTCTGACCTTGTGCTTATTAGTATAAAATAATACTCCTTATATCTGTTTAGTCTGCGTGCCTGTCTCTGTCCAGTGTTTGTGAATAGTACACTAGTTCTTGTATCTAATATCTGTTTACATTGCCCCTAGTGAGCTGACCCAGAACAGCTGCTCCTGAGAGCAGCTGTAGCTGAACAAGACCCTGCCTGAGCTACACATCAGTGTCCCGCCTGGAACAGGTAAGAGCTGTGCCATCTGTGAGTGCCAGCGCTTGTAGATTCTCTGGCCAATCTAGAGAAAGTGTGATCCCTTGGGAGGAGGTGGTCACGGTCTTGCTTGGATCTTGCCTTCCTTGTCCGTGCGGTGTGCCTGTGGTGACTGTCCCTTAAGACGGTCAGTGCAGACACATTGCTCTGAGTAGGGAGAGCAAGTTAGATAGGGCTTTGAGTGAGAAAATTAGTACCTGTGTGTGTTTGTGCGTATGTTATGTTATGTTATGTTATGTTATGTTATGTTATGTTATGTTAATTAGTACTTGTATAGCGCCCATGACCCCAGATTGCGGCTTTACGGCGCTGACCTAGTGCCCTTTTCAGATTCCTCCTATTGATATGTCTAAGGTGATTAGGTTATCTCTATCGGTGGCGAGGCCGAGGGGGGGGATGTGTAGGTGGGCTTAGGGGGTTGGGTCCTATGTGGTGTGTCTGTTTATGTTAGTTTAGTGAAGGTTATAGTGAACTTTCTCTTTCTTACCTTGGGGTCTTGTGGGGGTCCTCCCATTAGTCCGTTTCCTTCTCTGGGGGTTGGGTTGGGCTCTGTGTGGTCCGCTTCTAGCGTCGAGTCGAGTTGTCATGGCTGTTGGGACTTGGTTTGTTGGTGGTTGAGGTAGTGTTGTCGTGGCCACCTGTGGTGGTTGGGTTTGGGCTGATATTCTTTACTGGCTAGTCGGTACTGGGTCTTGTTATTGTGGTCGGCTGTCCTGGTTTTGTATGAAGAGCCAGGTCTTGTAGAGGGACCTGAACTTCTGTCTGTTGTCCGTGTTTCTGATATGTGCCGGGCAGGCCTGCCAGATTTTGGGTGCTTGGTAAGAGAAGCTGGCTTTGCCCCGTTTCGTTGTCCTTACTCTTGGGATTTCGAGATTGGTATCTTCTGATCCTTGGAGGGTTCTGCTGGGTATTTTCTTGTGCAGTCGGTCGTGGAGGTATTGGGGGGTTCTGGTTGTTATGGCTTGATGGGTGAGCGAGAGGATTTTGAAAGTTATCCTCTGCCGATGGGGAGCCAGTGCAGCGCGGCCAGTGTGGGGGTAATGTGTTCCCTTCTCGGTGTCCTTGTGAGGAGTCTGGCTACCGCGTTCTGTACTCTTTGGAGGATGTTGATGCATTTTTTTGAGGCGCCGGCGTAGATTCCGTTCCCGTAGTCTAGTCTGCTGAGCACTAGCGAGGATACTGAGGTGACTTTTTGGTGATAGTTGAGGAGTGGGAAGATTTTGTTTAACAGTCTGAGGATGTTGAAACATTTCTTTGAGGTCTCCTTTGCAAAATTGATGTGGTTGAGGGAGTCATTTATTTCGATGCCCAGGCTGGTCGCTTTCTTTTTGGTTGACGGTGGTTGTCCCAGTTCTGTTGGCCACGGGAGGGGTTGAGGGATTAGGGTTTTGTTTCCGCAGGTGAGGAGTTCGGTCTTTCCTGGGTTTAGGAGGAGATGGTTCTCTGTCATCCAGATGGAGATGTCTCTCAGGCATGCTTCCAGGTCGGGTTGTGGTAGGTCCGGGTTTTTGCTGATTTTCCATATCATTTGGGTATCATCGGCGTAGTTATAGGATGTTAGGTTGTGTTTCCTGATGATCTCCCCTAAGGGTTTGAGGTAAATGTTGAAGAGTATGGGTGAGAGGGGGGATCCTTGGGGACCTCCGAATTTGGGTGAGAAGGGTTTGGAGGAGTAGGGAGGGGTGGAGACTCTCAGTTCTCGGTCGGTGAGAAAGTTGATGATCCATTTTTTGCAAGTGCTGTTGATTCCGATGTCTGTGAGCCTGGATTCTAGCATGCTGTGTTCCACCGTGTCGAAGGCTGCGGAGAGGTCTAGGAGGAGAAGGACTGCGGCCCCTTTCGCATCTGCTTGGGTTTTCAGGTCGTCCCATAGGGCTATGGTGGCCGTTTCAGTGCTGTGCTTGGGCCGGAAGCCTGATTGTGTGGTGTCTAGTAGTCGGTTGGTTTCAATGTGGGAGCTTGTTTGGTTTGCCACTATTTTCTCTAGGATTTTTGCTAGGAATTTGCTGTTGATGATGGCACGGAAGTTGTCACCTATTTTTGGGTCCAGGCCTGCTTTCTTAATCAATGGTTTGACGTGTGATGTTTTCAGTTCTGCTGGGACTGTTCCTGTTTCTAGGCATTTCTTCACTATCTCCCAGATGGGGATCCATATCAGGTCGGATTCTACCAGTTTCCTGTAGATGTGTTGGGGGCAGGGATCATCTTGAGAGCCCGCGGATCTGTTTTTCTTTATGAAGTTACGGAATTCTTCCCTTGAGGGTATGGTAAAGTTCTCGAGCAGGGGGAGTGGGTTAATGTTCTGGTCCGGGGGTGTGTGGGGGTTCTTGGCTGGGCCTGGACTTTCCTTTTTTTCTGCGCTTCTTGGTTGCTCTCCCCTGATTTTGAGCTATTCCTCCAGGCAACGGATTTTCTGGTCCAGGGTGTTCTCTTTCTGGGCGAAATGCATCGCCATCTGGTCGCAAAAGTCTTGTGAGGTTGGTTCTTCTTTCGGTTTCCTTGTTGTGATTTGCTCCTTGATGAATTTGAAGAGCTCCCTTCCTGCCTGTTCGGCTTCCTCTACTCTCCTAGAGAAGTGTGTTCTCTTGGTTCTTTTCATGGCCGTTTTGTAGTTCCTAAGGCTGTGACGGTAGGCGAGAAGGTTGCTTTGGCTTTTCTCCTTCTGCCATCTTCGGAGTTTGTCTCTGCAGTTTTTCTTTAGTAGTTCCGTGGTGGCTGTGAACCATATGTTCGGTCTGTAAGCTCCTTTGTTTGTTCTTGTTTTTATTGGGAGGACCTTGTCGAGGGCTTTGGTTATCGTTTCTTCCATTTGGATGACTGCTTGGCCTATGTTGTTCTCTGTTATTGTCGGTGTCCTCTTGTTCTCTCTCCACCTTGAGTTTGCCAGATCCTGGATGGCGGGGATAAGGGTGTTTTCGATATCCAGGTCTTTCCATCTCCTGTTTCTGGTTGCGCTTTCTTCTGTTTTGGGGGTGTGTTCTGTTTCGGGAAGTGGAATGGGATTAGCCAGTGGTCGGTCCATGGTAGGGGGATAGGTTGGATGGTTTTAAGCTCAACGTTGTTTTGGAAGTATATGCCGTCTAGGCAGTTCCCTTTCTGGTGGGCGGGCTCGGTGATTCCTTGCTGGAAATTCAGGGCTTCGAGGTTGTGTAGGAGGCATTTGGTCATTGTTTCGTTCGGTCTGTTGGTCTTGACATTTAGGTCGCCCAGGATTATTAGCTTGTCGTGTTTGGCCAGGAGTTCCCCAGCTGAGTCGGCCAGGTTGTCCGCAAAATTGGGGTCCTCTTTAGGGGGTCTGTAGATTAAGAGGAATGAGAGGGTGTTTGTTGGGTCTAGGTTGCATCTCAATAGGAGGTGTTCACATCCTTCTAATTTGAGGTCTGGGTCTTCTGTCACCTTAATGGAGTCTTTGTATATGATTGCTAATCCGCCTCCTCTGCCATCTCGGTTTTTAACAAGGTAGTTGCAGTTCAGGGGCGTTAGTCCGTTGAGTGTTGGTATCGAGTCTTCCTGCAACCAGGTTTCTGTTATGAATAGGAGGTCGGGTTTGGCCAGGTCTAGGAGGTCTTGTATTTCTGCGTGGTGTTTTGGGAGTGACCAGGCGTTGATGAGCATGCCTGTCCATGAACCTGTTTCTTCTGCCCCTGTTAGGTTGAAAAGATCTTCTTGGTAGTTAGCTTGTTCTCCTCTGTGGTCCTGGTCCTCTCCGTCTTCATTGATCATTTCTTCTTTGTCTTCCAGCGTTGGGAATGGTGGGATTGTGCGCGGTGGGCTTGGTTCCGGGGTCTCGATTACTTCTTCTGTTGTAGCCTTTCTTGTTATGGGTGAGCCTGCTAGTGTGGGGTTCTCCACTATCCATGTTCTACGACCTTTCTTCCTTTTGGGGTAGGGTGTGGTCGGTGGTTTGAAGTCGAGATGCCGGAATTTTTCAATTTCTTCTCTGACTTCTTTCCATGTCCTATTGAATCTGGTTTCCCACGTGGATGGAGCCGTTACCTGGTCGTGTCCACTTTCTGCTCGGTTGTGTGGGTTTGTTGGGGTTTGGAGGTTTTGGAGGGGGTTGGGGTCTTTTGCGGCTGTAGTTGGGGTCTTCCTGTATGGGTGCATTGGGGTGCCCGCGGTGGTTGGTTGTTCCTCACTTCCGATTATGGTTGTTGGGGGGTATTTGGTGTTGTTCCCTTTTGGCTCTTTCTCCTCTGTCTTGTGGTTGTCTTCAGGTGTTATTGCTCCCTATTTCTTCTTTTTCATTCAGTCTTTCTTCCTCTTACTTTTGCTCTTCTTGGACATTTTTTCCTCTGTGTTTTTGTTTGGGGTTTGGTCTGGGGAGGTATCCTGTTCTCTCTTTGTGGTTTCTGTTGTGTGTTTTTTCTTCTTGTTGCTCCTCCTGGTTTTCCTTTTGGTTGGGATTTTCATTTGGGCTCCCGCTGGTTCTTGGGGGTGGTTCTGGTCGGTGTTGGGTACTTCATAGTTGTTGTTCTCCCTACTGCTTGGTGTGTTCGGATCTCGTGGCTGTGTTGTTGTCTCCGCTATTGTGGCTTTGCTGTATTTCTCCGGTTTGCCAGTGCGGTGCGGGGGCCGGGTGCCAGTGTGTGTCCGCTCCATTCCTTCTGTTGAGGGGTGTTTCCGGCTGTGTTGCTGTCTCTGGCCTTGGAGTGCCTGGAGTGTTTCTGTGGTCTGCTTGAGTTGAGTGGGAGGCTAGCACGCCTCTGTCCCCCCTACCTTTGCATTTACTGGTGGATGGCGGAGTTGGGAGGCCTCGGGGGTGGCCCTCTGTGGCCTCTTGCCTTTCTGCGTTCTCCGGTGGGAGTTGGGTCTTTGTCTTGGGTTTCTTGACGGAGTGTGGTGGGCTTTGCGGTGGTCCCGGGGAGGAGGGTTCCTCGTAGTCTCCGGGGGGTCTACTGTCTCCTTTGCCTGTGGGTGTGGGCTCCGGAGGTAACTCAGTTGTAGATCCTGGGGCCTTCTGCAGTCCGGTGGAAGGATCGTACTGGGGGTGCCGTGGCTGATCCTCACATTCCGTGAGTTACCCCTCGTGGGTTCTGGCCATGAATGTGTCCCGGTGGGTGTGGGCTAACGGGGGGTAGACTTCCTGTCCTCCGTGCGGTATAGGGGTGGGGTGCCGTGTCTGCTCCCACCTTCTATGTGAGAGGATAGCGCCAGCTCCAGTCTAAGACTCTGACCCTTTGGCTGTGTTGGAACTCCCGAGCGTGTGTTGTGTGGGTAACTGTCAAGACTGGATTAATCAATATACTGGTAAAAAGGATACAGGGCCCTCGGGGCCTGATGTCAATGACAGTGATGGTGAGAACACTAACAGTATACTCGCCGGCGCCGCCCCAAAATGTGCAGTAACAGGATGGAGACTTCTGCCAAAGCACCGGAGTATTTGATGATACTGTTATCTGGAAAACATAAGCATCTTGTTTATTCTGTGGTTCAGTATCAGCTTCAGTGTATAATTTAATTAACCACTCCTGCACTCTTCTAATTACCTGATGCAGGGCGGGCCGGTCATATAATGAGTTTGAAGGGCAACTTGGACTGGATAATTGAGCAGGAATCACCCCAAGCTGTTATCTAAGTTAAGGAGGTAATGGTACTATGTGTGTAACAGTTTACTTAGTAAAACCCAAAGAAAAGAATCATGCACACATCACTATCTCTGCAAAGGATACAGTGCTCCTGCTTCCAGGTTGGTCAGAATGCAGGAATTAATGTTGAAAAATCAGTTCCAAAAGGTTCAGCGGAGCAGCCGTAGGTCTATTCAAATGTATTTTGGTTTTGGTGTTTCCTAGGTAGTCTCTTTTACAGGGAATCAGAAATGTTCCTGGGAGGCGGGTAGACGACTGGTCAGCCGGGACTCAGGAAGAAAAGGCTCACCCCCACGGGGATGTAAATGGACCAGCAGGTTGCAGAACGAATCACCTGCTGTCACATAAATTTGTTATTCCCTCACTGTCCCTGACTAGATAAATGAATTCGTTATTTGTGTATTGCTATTCCCTATGGTGCAGGCCGAGCAGCTGTAGGAGGTGAAGTCTCTCTGTCAGTGACTCTCCCTGAGAGTGTGACTTTTATGATGAGGCAGGCCGCGCTGCTGTCCGTGCACGCAGCTGGAGTTATTTTTAGAAAAATGCAAAGTCCTTCAGTCAGAGACTCTCCCCAGAGAGTGTGACTGATTGTGGAGACACGACTTCTCACGAGGAGGGCCGGGCACCCGGCACCTCTTCAGAGCAAGCCCCGAAAAACAAGCGTTTGGCAGATGAAACACAGAATGACAGGATCTCTAAAAATAGTGCTTTATCTTACTTGAAGAGATAACACGTTTATGGAGGCGATTTCTCCTCAGGGGTCGGGATGTGCGTCGGACTTCATGGAAACAGCATCCAGTCAGGATGAATCCATGTAGCAAAGACACAGGCATCTCGTTGGTCCTGGTGTCATAGCCTGCATCTCGTGCACAGAGTTCAGTGCCCTTATAAGGGCAGATGTGTGCGACCAGGCCAGAGATGGGAATTGTAGTTTGTGAAAACGACAGGAATTGGTACTGCACAGGGTAACCAGGTGACTGGGGTGGTAATTACGACCTAAATGTGTTTTCTAGGTGTTAGGTTTTTTTATTGCAGGAACAGTGTTTTATTCAAGGTATAAATGAATGAAATAAAACAAAATGAAATTATTGGATTTTGGTGCGTTAAATAGCGTGTGAGGGTGCGGGAATCCTGACACTATCCCCACCTTCAGAACCCCCTTCCTCAAATTCTGCAATCAGTTTTTGATCAATGTTCTTCTCGCTTTCTCACGAGTTTTCCGAGACAGGACAGCCCTTCCAAGCAAGCAAGTATTCTTTTCCGTTTTCACAATTTCTTGAGCGTAAAATTTTGAGGGCCTCCATTTCATAGCAGTCCAATCTTAGATTCTTCTGAGTTAACCGAGTGGTCATTCTGGCTGGTTTGACCAAAGAGACATGGAAAACATTATGAATCTTCCAACTGTTGGGTAGTTTCAAGCGTAGGTTTACACTGGAAAGGTTTTCTAATATTTTGAATGGCCCAACATAACAGGGTTTGAATTTTCGGCTGTAACCGGTCAATTTTAAGTTCTTAGTGGCCAGCCACACATATTCCCCTGCGTGGTACTGTGGATTTTCCCTTCGTTTCTTGTTGGCCTGGTGAGTATAATTCTCTCTGGCTCTCGTCAAGTTTTCATCTGCTAACCGATGGATTTCTTCAAATTTTTCTATAGTGGTTTTCACTGCAGGGACTTTTAAGAGAGTCTTGCTTTCTGCTGGAATCGCTGGTATCATTCGAACTGCTTGACCCATTACACATTCAAACGGGGTCATGCCAATTGCTGTATGGAGGGTGTTATTAAAAGCAAATTCTGCCATGGACAACAACTGGGACCAGTTCCGCTCATTTTTGGCGATGTAACATCGTAAGAACTGTTCCAATGTTTGATTTGTTCTTTCGGTCTGCCCATCCGTCTGTGGGTGATACGCTGTGGACAGACCCGCTTCGATGTTCCATAGAGTTAACAATTCCTTCCAAAATTTCGCCACGAATTGAGGTCCTCGATCAGAGATGATTTTCAAGGGAAGGCCATGCAATTTATAAATATGTTCCATGAACAAGGAGACTAGTTGTTGTGCGGATGGTAATTTGGTGAGAGGACAAAGTGGACCATTTTGGAGAACAAATAAAATTGTAACCCAGATTACTGTTTCCCCCCCGTTTTAGGTAGATCAGAGATGAAGTCCATGGCTATTGTCTCCCATGGTTTTGAAGTGGTTGTCAGAGGTTGTAACAAACCGGGTGGCTTGAGATGTGAAGTTTTTAATTGGGCGCATACTGGACATGCATTAACGTACTCTTCAACTTCCTTCTTCCATCCTGGCCACCAAAACATTCTGGAACATATATCCAAGGTTTTTCGGACCCCGGGGTGACCTGCAGAGGGATCATCATGAATCCACTGAAGAATTTTTTCTTTAGCGGTTTTTGGTATTACCAGGTTTCCTTGATAATTCCATCTTCCCAATTCGTCTTGAGTAATCCCAAATCCCTGTGTTCTCATTTCTTGAACTTCCTCCTCCATTATATCTGGTACCCAATCGTCCACCTGGGTAAGAACAGCTTTGAGGTGGTGTTCGAAGTTGGAGGGTCTCAAAATTGATTCTGGAGATTCTGGAAGAGTTATGGTAGTCTCAGAGTTTAAACGGGACAAGGCATCCGCTTTGGCATTGCATACTCCTGGTCGATAGGTAATGTGCATGTTAAAAAGACTAAAAAATAAGGACCATCGAGCATGTCTGGCACTTCGACATTTGGCATTTTTAAGGTATTCTAAGTTTCGATGATCAGTAAGGATTTCCACAGGAATCTGTGTTCCCTCAAGATAATGGCGCCAGTGTGCCAGTGATTCTTTAATTGCCAGCAGCTCTTTTCGAGAATGGAGTAATTTCTTTCTGCCGGGAGCATCTTCTTGGAAAAATATGCCACAGGGTGTAGGTTTCCAGATTCATCTCTTTGAGACAATACCCCTCCTAAAGCATGATTCGAAGCGTCCATTTCCAATCTGTACGCCTTCTGTGGGTCTGGTTGTATCAATACCGGGGCAGAACAGAACAGTCGTTTTCAGGTCACCAGTGCGTCTTTTTGAGATTCCCCCAGTTCAATTTAGTGTCTTTTCGGGTTAAATCTGTCAATGGTTTCACGAGCTTGGAAAATTGAGGAATAAATCGTCGATAATAGTTGGCAAAGCCTAGAAACCTTTGAACTTCTTTAACTGAGGTGGGAATGGATCAATCTAATACTGCAGATATCTTGCCTTGATCCATTTCAATGAGCCCTGGACGTAGAATATGACCCAGATACTCCACTTCTTTTGTGTGAAATTGGCATTTCTCCAATTTAATGTACAGTTTGTTCTTTCTGAGTCTTTCCAGCACTTCTTTCACATGCTCCTCATGCAGATGTTCATCCTTGGAATAGATCAAAAAATTGTCTAAGTAAATCGCGACATAGATTCCCAGGATATCTTTGAAAATGTAATTTACAAAAAATTGAAATGCTGCTGGAGCATTGCACAAACCGAATGGCATCACCAAATACTCATAGTGCCCAAATTTTGATTTAAAGGCGGTCTTCCACTCATCTCCCTCTCGTATTCTCACCAGGTTATAGGCGCCTCTTAGATCCAATTTAGTAAAGATGGTGGCCTGTCGAACTTGGTCAATCAGATCCGGAATAAGTGGAAGAGGGTATCGATTCTTGTTGGTTATTTCGTTTAACTCTCCATAATCGATGCATGGTCGAAGACCACCATCCTTTTTATCCACGAAGAAGATTGGGGCTCCGGCAGGGGATTTGGATGTTCGAATAAAACCTTTTTTCAGTGACTCTTCAAAATAATCTTTGAGTACCTTCTCCTCATGAGGTGAAAGAGAATATACCTTCCCATGTGGAATGGGTTGATCTGGGATTAATTCAATCTCGCAGTCGTATGGTCTATGGGGAGGTAATTCTTGCGCCTCCACGGGATTGAAGACATCAGAGTAGGTTTCATACCTTTTTGGGATTTGCAACAGGTGAATGCCCATTTCTGGTTCTGCTTCTTCAGGGAGAGCTTGAATGATTTCGGGTCTCAAGATTCCACAAGCGTTACAGTTCTGAGGTTCAAAGGTCAGGGTGCGAAGTTTCCAATTGATTTGTGGGTTATGTCTCTTCAGCCAATCCATTCTTACTATCAGTTGGTATTTGGGAGAATGAATGATATCAAACTCAATTGTTTCCACATGTGTATTCAGGGCCATAATTAATTCCTGAGTCTTTTCTATCACAGCCCCAGAACTGATTATGGATCCGTCTACCCCTCTCACCACTACCGGGTTGTCTTTCTTAACTCGGATGATTCGTAAGTCTACTACTAGCTTTTCATCAATGTAGTTGAAAGGGGCTCCACAATCAACTAGTAGTCGCAATCGTCTGTTGTACACGTTTAAAAATTTGGCCTCCAGTTCCAAATGATCTCCCACCAGGGCAGCCAGGTCTTCATAGGGGATCTGATTTATGCTCGGGCTTCCTCCCCTTTCAGAACCCAAGCGCGCTCGTTTCCCGACAATCTGGAGGTCTTCAATGTCGACTCATCTGGGCAGTCCTCTTGAGTAGCTACTTTCACGGAAGTGGTGTGTTTGAAGTCTTTTTTCGTTACACACTCCTTTATGAGATGACCGCTTTGCCCACAGTACATGCACAGTCCCAGTTTCCTCCTTCTTTCCCGCTCTTCGGTGGAAAGGGGGCCTCATGCTCGGGATTCATAGTTCTTCTTGGGAGTTACACATTGTCCCTGAGTTTGAGAGTTCGGGTTCAAATCATGCACTTTGTCAGAACATTTTGAGCGTTTGAATTCCATTCTTCTAACCTCCCCTTTTCGGTCTTGTCTCCTCTGGTCTATTTGAATCACTAAATCTATCAGCTCTCTAGTAGTGGCAGGTAGTGGAAAAACAAATTGTAGAGCTTCTTTGAGTTCTTCCTGTAACCCTAGCATGAAAATCGGATATTGTGCTTCTTCAGGCCAATCCAAGTCCAAAACTAATCTATTAAATCGAGTGATGTATTGTGACAGTTCAGAATTGCCTTGCTTTAAGGTTAGTAGTTCCATCTTCTTGGTTTGATCTGACTGTCGATGTTCAAATATTCTTCTAACTTCCTCCATGAACTCATCATAGTCTTCCAGCAAAGGCGAACCCTTATCTAATAGGGGCGAAGCCCAGGCGAGAGCATCCCCCCCCAAGTTTGAAATCAAAAACAGAATCTTTGCCTGATCTGTTTTAAACTGAGGGACTTTAGCGCGATAATGCAACGTGCACTGTGTAATAAAGGCTCTGAAATTTCTAGGGTTTCCAAGAAATCTTTCTGGGGGGGCAATTTTTAAGTTTATTTCTTCAGGTTCTTCATTTCTGTGTTTTACTTGTCTAGTGAGATTAGGCATTCTGGATGTGGAAGGGGTAGGAGTTAACTGTCTGGGGGTTTTTAGGGTTTGAACCGTGAGTTGTAAATCTGCCATGTTCTTCTGCAATTCATCAGTTTGTTTTCTTCTCTCCTGTCTAGATGTTTGGGCATTGATTGGTACAAGCTGTCCTCCTTGTCAATATGTTGATGCCTGATGCATGTGCTTCATTATCTTACAGAATGTAGTTGTCTGAGGTGACGTTGGAGTAAGCAGATCGTGCGGTATATATGGATAAGAAGACCTGGTAAGTATCCTACTATAGATGAGGAGGCAAAGAAAGTTGAGACATGACATGGAGAGATAGTAGATGTAGGTGGTTAAACAGCATGCCAAATGATATCCATAATCCGATGGTGTATGGAGGTGACTGAAGTAAATGTAGTGGCAGGAGAGTAAAGCAGTGAGAGAATGAATTACCTAATTAGATGATATGTGGTGGACACTGTGGATGAGATATATGGATAGCTTTATAATTGGCAAATTCTGATGGGTTACGAGATTTGAAGATAGGTTTGCTGAGTTGTAGCTGTTTTTGAAGACGTCTGGTCCAATCTGATCTTTCTGGCGCTGTGCTAGTGTAATAGTAGGGTGTAGCTCTTGATGTCCTATCATAATCTTCTTGCCCTTCAAGTAGTAGATTTGTTTCAGTACTCAGCCGCTCTCTAGTAAGTGATGGTATTACACAAGCTAAACAGAGACAG
>JAVSBX010445114.1:0-12692 GCA_033119125.1 Desmognathus anicetus
TAGGAGAGTATAGGGTAGTACAGTGGAGGGGAGTGTAGCAGAGCGTAGGGACAGGGAGCATAGGCGAGGGGAGGGGACGGGACGGGACGGGAGGGGAGTGCTACCATCAATAAAATTGCCAAATACATGACATTTTGGATCTGGAGCCAGATCTTTGTGTACATGTCCTCTCCCCGTAGCCCCACGTGCTGTCCACGCACCCGAATCTATCATACTGTTGGTCAGAAAGAACAGGGAGCATAGGGGAGGGCAGGGGAGTGGAGGGAAGGGAAAAGAGGGGATGGGAGGGGTGGGGAGCGCTACCATCAATAAAATTGCCAAATACAATGAAGGAGCAGCAGAGCCTGCAACCTCCATTCCCCAACATCCTCCAACCACCCCCCACTGCTCCGTGGGAAATAGATAGAAGAATCAAGACTGAGGTTTAGCCTGGGATGGAGGTAGTGTGGCGAGGTGGTTTTCTGTTTGGTTGGGTGGTTGGTTGGTTGGTTGGTTGGTTGGTTGGTTTTAAAGTTTTTAAATTCTCACTGTCCTACTTTGTGATCAGTTGGCAATAAATTCAATTACTCTTCCCCAAGCCAAGTCTGTTTTGTCCATGAAGCCATCTTCCAGTCCTGAAATAAGAAAGGAAACAGACCTGCAAGCAACTGTTACACAAGTGCAGGAAGAGTGACAAAGGAGGGTTTTGAGGCAGGAAGTTACTGCAAGGATGCTCTGCTCTTTCCTCACTTCAGTATGAAAAGCACGGCACTAGTGGGTGGTCTGTGGTGGTAGTTGTTTTTTTGTTGTTTGTTTGTTTTTTGTTTTGTCAGCTCCACCCCACAGTATTTTGCTTGTTCTACTTGTTTTGGTGTGCCCCCATTCCCTCCCTCAAGGTAAAACATCCCTAGGGGCCATAACTTGCTGTTAGCAAACAAGATCTTGCAAAAGAGTGAAGTTAACATGGCACCACCTGCACTGGTGTATAAATAGTTCAAATATTTTCCCTCACTTTCCTGTAACTTTCCTGTAAATTGCTGGTCAGGAGATAACAAGTGGAGAAATTTAGGATAAGAGAGAGAAAGTTGTGTTTGCTATTGCCCTGGAGTTTCTGTTGGTCTGGCCACGGAAATGGAGTACTCAAAATCCTCAGGACACTCAGTTTATACCAGATTTATCCTAAAACTGCAGTATTTCTAGGCCCTTGGGATTCTTATCAATTAAAACATACTTTTTCACGCACAGAAGATGCAAAAAAGTGCGTCTACTGCAGTATGCAGACAGAGCCAGTCCTGTCTCTTGATTCCTTCTGCCTTCTGCCTGAAGAGCAGCAGACAATCGAGTTCTTGTCTTCAGTAGCTACGGCCTTAACCAACTGTGCAGTCTGTCCATTCATCCACAGAGGAGGAAAAATAGCACGGAATAACTCCTCTCCTTTGTGCTAACAGAGGAGGGTACAGCTTCCTCACTCCAACCCCACCGAGGCAAACCAGGCAGCAGTGCACGCCAGAGCCTCTGTCTCTTCCCCGTCTCATGATGTGCAGCTGGATCACTCTCCCTTCTATCCCCAGGATCGCTTTCAGCACAGTCACAGAAGGGTCAGACTCACAGCTTTAGGACCCATCAGAAGAGGCTTTCACTCTTCTGCCACCACACCCCCTATACACATGCAATTTCACACATGCAAAGAGACACCATGCATTAGGGAGTTGCACAGAGAGGAGACCACAACCGTTTGCCTGCCTGCCTGCAGTTTGACACCAGTAGGGAGGTAATTCACCTCAGGAGTTTCCATAGAGATGACAGAATATGGCCCTAGGGTCCTGCTGCTTCTTTCAGCCCTAATTCTTCAAATCCATAGGAACGTAAGAAACATTCCCAGCCAAGTGCTGCATATCTTGAAGGTTGGAGAACCCACAGCCTTCTGCTTCATTTCATTTTAAAGATCAATCCCAACACCTGGATCTTTCTCAGTTTTATGAGTGTGGGGTTTTCCTTCTTTCTCCCTTTACCTACCTTCCTTCCTTCCTTCCTTCCTTCCTTCCTTCCTTCCTTCCTTCCTTCCTTCCTTCCTTCCTTCCTTCCTTCCTTCCCTTCTTTCGTTCTGTCTGTCTGTCTGTCTGTCTCTCTTTCTCTCTTTCTGTCCAGCACTGATTTTATGGCTACGTGTGCATATCCACACTGTACAGTTTTCTCCGTTCCGTTTCTTCCCTGAGTCTCGCCCCTCTTCCCTGCAACTGAACAGCATTGCCTTGATCAAGGAAGTGGCAACATGCGGCTTACACAGTAAACTGCTGAAATTACAGCTATAACCATGGAGCACAGCTGCCGATCCACACAAGACCACCAATCGCTCACATTTCTAAACTGCTCGTCACAATTCTTCCGTATGTAGGCTGTGATGCTGCTCATTTCTTAAGCACCCATCCATTTCTTCTCTTCCCAGACCCTCAAGGTGTCCTGCTCAAACCTCTTGCCCCATCTGGCTCTCCCACCTTCCTTTTCCCTCAAGGCTAAACTTTTTTTTTTTTTTTTTCAGCATAGGAGCTCCATAGAAGCTGCTGCTGCCCACCTCCGAGTTGACTAGGGCTGAACTACTGAAAAAGAAAAGCTATAAATAATAGTGAGAGATGGTGAATACCTAACCATCTCTTAAAAGCAGGAATTGAAGAGAATAAGTAATTGATAAATGGAGTTAAGATCGAAAGGAAAAAAATCCACTGTTGCAATCAAGAGAGTTAAGAAGTTTTTCAAGTACATTAGGAACAAAAATTAGAGTAATGACACAGATCTGATACGGGATGGGTATTGCTTCAGTGAGAAATGATGAAAAAAAACACAACACAACACATGTGTATGTGTTGTTGGGTATTTGTAAAAAAAAAACAAAAACAAAAAACAGGTTAATGAAAACTGCATGCTCAATTAGATGATTTTTTTGTTGTCATTGGTAGGGAATGGTGTGCTTTACAACACAATATGTGTTATATATATGTTTTATGTATGTTTTATATATGTTTTAATAAAATAAGGAAATTATATTTTTTTTTCTACGTTTGTGCTTTCCAAACTGTAGTTAATAAACATTAAACAAGATGCAATAGGATCTCGTTAACTCTTTTGTTTGAAAAAACAGTGGCCCTGATCGAGAGGTGCAAGTGAGAGGAGACAATATTCAGTATTTCTCTATGTTGTCATTTATTGGTGAAGATGAAAGTCTGCAATTCATGTTCATTACACTAGCATGACAAAATGACCACAAGGGGGACTGTCTGGTAGTGAAAAGGAACTTCAGCATGGATTAAAAATCTTTGCCTTTCTTTATTCTGAACTGTTTTTCTTATGGCTGCTAGAGAGAGATTCTCTGCCTTAGAAATAAAACTGCCCAGGCTGTTCTGATAAACCTGTAGGGTTAAGGCACTTCTACCAAAACAGATTTCAAAAGGCAAGAAGTCAAAAAGCAACAATTCAGTAATCTGTGTACGCTTATATATTAAGTTTTAAGATAACCTGGTTTATATTTAGTTCACACACATTAACCAAACATAGCAGCATACAACCTAAGAAAAGCTTAAGAAATTTATTAGATGCACAGATAAAGTGCTGTAACAGAGAAACCTGTGTAAATCTATTTTAAAATAAATAAGGTACAGTTAAACCACCTTTGACTCGTTTTAACTCGGAAAGAAATAACCTAAGTTTTAATCATTTGAATTTTAAGGTCAAGGTGAAATATACCATAACTATAACAGTGGTTGTGATCTGTATCAACTATTTGAGTCTCCTGTTCCTCTTGAGGTCTCCCAGAAACAGGAAGGCTATTGCAAAATGTATACATTAGACATAGTTCCTTTTACAGAAACATTTTTGTAATAAAGTCTGGTTGCTCAAATACATGTTAAACTATTTAACAAGGAAACAATTTTCTCCTGATCCAGTCGATCTTTCAAACAAGACAATGTATTTTTCCTATGACGCAGCCCACAGGAGGGAACAGAAGTAAACATCCTCCTTAACTGAAGACTGTTTTGCTTGAAGAACTAAACTGTTGCATTATTATATGAGAGCAAGAAACATCCATTTGGGTTATCCCTTTCTCCAAACATGGTGCCCAGTGATACATGTATTTTTGCCTTAATCTCAAAGGCCCGTTTGTCTCCAGGTAAGGTACGTTAAAAAGAGATTCCCTTTAAGCATCTTATCACAAGATCTCTTACTGCCTTTCCATCCGGGGAAGCTTGTGTGTTAAACTGCCCTTGGAGTTTTGGATGCTACTAGATTTCTGTGCTCTGTTATCCATAATTTCAGGCACTTTGGGGCTAACATGGCTGTTTAAGTCAATGCAATAATAATACCAACATATTCAACACTCAGAAGAGTCACCACAGTTTCCTTCACACACTCAGGATTTCAAATTCTTCTTCCAATTCAAATAGCTTGTCAGTAGATTCAATGAGTTCTGTAAAAAAAGATAAAGAAAAAAATGCTTCTAAAGACATGCCTGATTTTGTTCACTTAAAAAAAAAACTTTGAAAGACGCATTCCAGAAAAGTACTTTGTAAGAGTGAAAAAAAAAAAATCTGTGCTAGCAATTGTATGGCTTGTTTGGCTACATGCCTGCTATATATTGCTTGACACTCACAAAGGATAGTTATTCTACCCGTGATTAGTCTTTTATTTGCTAACGAGGAACATAACATTGCACAATTAGGCTTTTAATCGGTGCCTTACCTGCTCCTGTGGTTGTCACTTCTGGTTTTGTTGGAGGTATGAAAGGAGGCCAGTGTGGCGGGTGCTTCTGGACCAGCTCAAACATCCGTAGACTCTGCTGCTTTAGAATCTCCTGAGGACAGAATGCTTTCATTTTAAAAGCTGGCTCGGGAGACGCTTCAAACACAAAACGTGTCTGCTTAATTGAAAGTGTTTTTGAATTACGCATGTCCATCAGGAAAAAAAAGTCTTTATACAGACATACTGTGAAATCCAAGCACCATGGTCTCTGTAATACATCCCTAGTTAAAACACATCTGGAAGACAGATCTCTTGAACTGTACTACAAATTATCAGTCTTATCATCTTTTGATATCAGCTTTGATATCTGCAAACCTGTAATTTTGTTTACATGTAGCAAGCACACTAGGAATGTACAATATTTTCTGCTTTTTAAAAGAAAGTTGCTTGCACAGAACTCTCCTCAAGTTTTCTGTTGATCAATAGCACAAAAGACAGATCTATCAGCTCCTCCAAAGGGAAAAAAAAAAAAAAACAAAAAAAAAACGCATCAGATTTTGAAGGACAGGTTTTGGTCAGGAAAAAAGGTGTTCCTGAAGCCAAACGCTATTCCTCTTCAAAGAGAAGTTACCTTCTGTCCTGTATTTCAGTTATTTACAAACGGTTTTCCTTAGCTGATTTTTTTTTTTTAAATAAATGCCTTTAGAGGTTGATGGTACTTTACATTCAGACGTCTGGTGCTTAGTTTAACAGCTGCATGCAGAAACATCCTCAAGTCTGTTTCCTGTGGCAGCCAGCACCTTCTGTTCTCCCTAGATCAGCAGGAGCTAGAGGCCTGCAGCACTTACAGAATCAGATCTTTAAGATAGCAGGGACTAACAGTCATAATTAGAACACGCAATCTATTATGTCAAACAATAAAAAAGGATCAGGAAGCAAATCATTGATACATCACTACAATATGGCAGTTAAACCTTAGTCATTTAGTGAGAATTAGAAGTTAAAAGCAAGTGTCACCCAGTAACACCTTCAAGTGTGGATGTTTACACCCATTTTCCAACTGGCAGGGTTTGTGGCTGGTAAAGTGCTGAACAATTTCCAATTAGCAATTCAGTAGTATTGCCTTACCCTGATGCTTTAATGCATTCTTCTCTATGGCTCATACAATTTGTATACAAAGGAAAATGCAAAGGAAAATTTTACAAAAAACAGACAATAAAAACCAGACTTTATAAAGAACAAATCGAGATGCTAAGTTCCCACTCTTACCTTTTGTACAAGACTACACCAGTTATCAAAATCACATTCTTCTTTGCAAAAGAAGCCCTTAGGGGAAAAAACAAACACAGAGTTTTACCTTTGCAGATGGTAGGTATGTGGTACCAGCAGGTAAGGCGGTTTGATCTCTGATACAGTAATGCCCTGTACGATCAGTAGATATAAGACTCCAAATATGTGGCAGCTCTAGGGAGAGAACCCACGGGGAGAACAAGGGCCTGCAAACCCCTAACGAAATAGTCAAGCAAAAAATAGCAGCAGCTCCTGCGTGCTCCTCCATGGAGCGCCACCCAGTTCCTACAGTCCAGGTATCAGCAGAAGCTGAAAACTTGTAGATGATGGACCACCTAAGGAACATCTCCATTCTGGTATCTATACTGAAAATATTTGCTCTTCATTATGATTTTGTCTGTCTCGTTGCATCATGCCACATTTTGCACAGTTACGTAGTAAAGTATTAAAACAAAACAAAACAAAACAAAACAAAACAAAACAAAAAAACTTTCTAAAAAGCAGCAGTATTAAAAAACAGGTATGTGAATGAATGACAGATACCGGTATCTTTACAGATTGTTTAAAGCTTTAGAAACACATCCCACTGGTGACAACTGCCAATCACCCAATCACAGGATACTGGCATGGGATCAGATCCAAGTTTTTCAAATACCACAGTACCCCCATGACATTTTGGGTGAATTACAAATAATACATTTGTATTTGTAATTTGGGGTGAAATACAATAATTCCACTTAAACATTTGCAACTTCTGATATAAAGTAAGTTTAAGTAACTTGTCTAGAGGTGACCAAACATAAAGTAGTGATAGAATAAAACACGTAAACCTGTTTCAGTTCCTTGCTCTGACCATTATAATGCCTCTTGAAAGAAGTCAAAGCTGCTCAGTAAAGAAAACAAAGCGAGCTCCCTACAGTACAGACAGCTCCCCACTTGCCCTAAGATTCTCGATGTAGTTATGTACAAACTACTATGTGTTGATCACAGAAGACAGCTTTGTGATCTTGGTTCTGTTCAAGGAGATGCATTGCTGCCCTTACCAATGTAGAGAGACATTACTTTGAGATAAAGTATATGCATTCAAGATTTCCTGACACTTACTAAAGCCACTGAAGGGTCCAAATTCATGATCTTCATTCTATGTGGGGCTTCCTGGCAGTGGAAACTCTCATCGTCAACCGTGCCATTTTCTTCTGAATCTACAAAGCTTTGAGTGGTGTGAGGGTCCAGATAGATCAGCTCATTGCCTGCATGGGTAAAAGCCGTATGTTAAAAATAAGCAAGTGACATTAATAAGCACTTGGTCCAGAACTGTAAAATAGAAATTAGATTGCCATCGCAGTCAGTATAATCTAGACTTTCCAGCTAGGGATTCTTTAAGAGAATCGGAAGGTTTAGACACAGCGTTTCCCACAGGGTATTTAGTATAACTTCCTATTGTGACCTATTACTGTAATTTTTTGGTTGGTTATGTTCTATCTTTGTCACATACTTTTATTTTTCCATGTGAGATCCAGTACTTTTTTTTTTTTTTTTTTTTTAAATCTCAAGTGTTGTAAACACTAACATTTGACAGATTAAAAGGTACAGCATGTTCATAGATGCAATCTGTAATCCCATTAGGCATTCATTCAGAAATTGGAACAAAAAAGCCTAACTAAAACAGGTTAGGTTTTACAAAAGGACAAAATAGGGTTGCAAAATTTTGGCCCAAAGTGGGGTGAAATCTGAAGGAATGCATTTTAAATTAATTAGAGCAATACTTAATAACAGAAGGTATGCAAAAGGTGAAAAAGATACTGCTATCAGAAACAGTTTTGAAATACAAGAAAATAAAAGTGACATTTGACCAATACACTTGTCAAATGCTATCAGCTGTTCTTAGTATGTTGCTCTTGTTGATGTCATCACTTATTTTTACACCTAGCTTTGCTGTTAACTTTCTGCTCCTGTTAAGGATCATCTCATACTGTTTCTAAACTCTTTTAGATATGTTTCTTCATTTATTTTATTCTATTCTCATCTTTCTTTACTTCTAGGGGTTCACACTTAGACTCCTTACTATTTCCCCTTCAAAAAATGTTCTCTTTTGATCATCTGCACATTTGGAATAAGTTTCTTTTTTTCTTACCTCAAAATCCTATGAAATAATAGGCATTATTTGGTTTCCCTCCTAATGCTCCCAAAGACTGTGGCATCTTAAAGCATTCCTAGGAGTTCAAAAGGAATAAAGGAAATTGTAATTCATTTCTTTACTGACATCACAGATACCCAAACTTATTTGAGAGTAACGAGCAATGAATTGAAAGAAAACCTTACTTTAAATGCATCAATATATACGGGATTTATGTGATTTATCCCTAGTCGTAGAGGTATAATAAGCAAGAGGGGTTTCCAGGCTGTGCAGAGTCCTCCTGCGTTCTTGCTTCGGCCAAGAGCACTTCTGTGCAAATGTGCACTGCTGTGGGACGCGCTGCTGCTCTGAGGAGGGGACCAGCACATTTTTTCTGCGGGAATAAAACTAGAAATCAGTCAACGCACAGAGGAACACAAAGCAGATCTTCCTCTCAGTAGTGAATTAAGCTAGTTTGCCAGGGATCTTTATAGGGCACCCAAGACAAAACGAGCCGGGCATGGCAATTACAGCTATTTAGTAGAAGTCATTCTAGCAGACAGTATGTGCTGGCACGTCCAAGTGAGACGTTAGATAAATGATTGGGGGATGACAATTTAAGACTGCAGTGACATGTCCTATTAATGTTATTAATACTGTCAAGCTTTGCCTATAAAACGCCAGAGAAATGAAATGGCAGAAATGATGACAGTAGAAATTCTTCAAGGGGCTCTTCACATCCAGTGATGTGAGCACGAAGTTGGCATCAGGGATCAAAAAAACACAACTGAGTTTGTATGGCCTTCTTCCCTCTTCTTACCCTTGCAAGACAAACCCATGGCCCCCCAAGTATTTCTTCATGTTTAGATACATGCTGGCAAATGGAGTCAAATCAGAAACTGTTACCAGAAAACTGATGAGGTGTCACTTACTGATGTCTTCAATGACCACCGTATTGTCCATAGATACATAAACTGCTAATGAATTCCATTCATCAAATAAAGCAAGCTTCCTAGAAAACATTAAGGTACTAATTAATATAAACTAGTTGGATCAAAAGGGTAGCTTTACACTCAGAACCATTTATTTATTTTTTTTTCTTAAGAAAAAACATCCTTTCTGCATTTTTTAAAGTCTCCACGTAAGAAAAAGAAAACTTTAAGCATTAAATGTTTAATATCTTTAGAAAAATAGGTACTGAGTGGTACCAGGAAAAACATATGCGCTGCACCATGTGCAAACTGTTTTGTCTTACTGCTAAGTGCGGTGACAGTAACAGTTCAACTACATCAAGTTTATTACTTTTTATTGCACTCGACAGTCTCTGCAATGGGTTCTTGCCCAATTGTGTCTTTTCTCATCTGGAAAAGAAAAAAATTCCTATGCCAGTTTTGCAGATTACTTTTTGCTTAAGAAATTCCACTGAATTCAGTGGAATTACTTCTGCCTGAGCCTGCGTGCACAGCAGAAATGGGGCATTAAAAGCTAAATCAGCTAAGGGTTTGGGGCACCAAAACTTCAGTGGGAGACAGCAGCACACAGTTTTATGTCCACTTCTGCAAAATCCAAACCTTTGCGGAAGGGAGCTACACTCTTAAGCTGCACTGGCAGAATTAGCTGTTTCAAATAAGCCAGAAAGAAATGGGGGTGAGCGTTTCACCATGAAAAACTTGGCCATGAAAGATCTGGAGTCCAGGGCATGCTTCAGCTCCCCTCCCTCTTCAGATCATGTGCCTGTTCCAGGGTGTCAAAGACTTGCTGCTGAGCTCGCAGGACCTGTAGCCTAGCCCCTGCCTGAGGTAAGACACCTCCACGTACCCCTGGAGAACTGAGCAGCCTCAGTTCCTTGAAGCGTGGCTCCCAGACTATGAGGAGCTGCCCATCTTTATCCAGTAGCCTTGCTGGCAGAACTGCTGCTCAGAAAGGGAGGAATTGCAGCTCAGTTCCCTCCTCAGCCGAGATGGCTTCTCTCTGATGTTTCACACCACCACTCCGACCTACACGGTGGCACTCTCGACCTGCCAGAGCTGTGCCACTGTGCAGAAAGGAATATACATCTGTGGTGTGACTGGTGAGGGCATGCAGACGGCATAGCAGGAGACTTTCCTGCAGTTTCTTCTCCTCAGGCTCTTCTTTTATTAAAATTTAGAGGTCACCCATTCCCAACTCAGTACCTGCACACCGAGCTGTGGCATGACATTCCATGCTGCACTTGTAAATAGATGGCAAGTACATTCCTGACTGTGGGACAGGGGGAGATGCAGCCTTCAAAACTCTGCCTGGGCCTTGTCTTGCCTGCCCCAGGGGAGTACGTTCTGAATGAGACTGGTATGATCTCACTTACTTTAGTACTTGAGCAACTGTATTTGGTCCAAACCATTCTCCAATGGACTTCCCCTCTCCAACACCCACCTGTGCTGTTTTCATAGTGAAAAAAAGACACACGTACACAAAATCAAAGAAAAATGAGACCATAAAGAATGTGGGAACAATATACAGTAAATACCGTGACTGTCAAACATTCTAGAGTAACTGCAATCTGTATTTAGCAATAACAATGATTTTCTCAATCTATGCTCTTTTCAAAACGTAGGGAGTGCCAGTTTCTTTAATAAACAAAAGGCTTCTAAACTATAATGAGAATTACAAGTTAACAAATGGTAGTGCCCTTTATTACAAATTACAGCAATAAGCTACAAGACTGTCTATTCTAACATTACTGACTCTGGTACCCAAGGCTTACAGAGTTTATCAAGAGCTAGATTCTAGTACATGGCTTTATTTAGGTCTCAGTGAATGTTTCTGGACTACTAGTCTTTGCGCCCATCTGCATACGTTTTTATATAAGCATACACATTGTCTTCACATCCACTTTTTAAAATTATGAATTAACAGACTGCAAATTAGTGATTCAACACAGTAGAAATTTCAGTGGAAAAAACCTGAAAGTTTATGTTTGTTCTTACCCATCTGGTGGATTGAATAACAGCAAGCCTTCCTGTCGAGAAAGCATCGTAGGATTCTGTGATATTCTTCTGGTTGTTTTTTGTGTTTTTCCCATTGCCAGTCTGAAAGGAAAAATTGATATAGAATAAAAAATGGTGACGTTTTCATTACACTGATCAAATGTCTAGACAGCAGAAAGCTTTATAATGAGATGTTAAAAGACATTTCAATTCATCTCGAATATTTACATTTTGTGTAGAGCTCCTGGAATTCCAAGCTTGTTATTTATTATCAAGCTGCCCTTTATCATCATAGGCTAGATTGTAAAAACAGGGAAAATAAAACAAAACAAAAACATCAACTGCAAACATATTCTGACGGATCATGCTGCGTGTTGATAGCCATTCCAGTATCTATGAGCTTCCAAGATTATTTAAAACTACAGGCTGTGTTTAGACCTTCTTGGATTTCTAAGCACCCATTAAATAACAACATAAGATCCATACAGACAGTCCAAACACTGCACTGGCAGCATCCTGGGATGTGACATGCATGCTTAAGAGCTTGCACCAGGGGGGTTTGGACCTCGTGCTGCTGACAAGTGAGTAGTGAAGAGAAGGGGGAGAGCACTGTCCCACGGTGGCAGGTTTTCCCTTGGCCTCAACGTGGGTGTTCCACTAAAAGGTTTATAAAATAATGGCGACAGGATTCCCCATTTGTTCTCCTTCTACGCCTATTTCTCTGCTTCAGGCTGGGATGATTTCACCCAGCTGAATATGAATTGATTCAGTAGGAACTGTTACCAGGGCATCAAAGAAAGTCTCACTAATAAATTCAGGGTTTGTGCTTTTAATGGAGTACTTACGAAGAAGCGTCTGCAGACAATACCGAAGTTCCCTGAGGACCAGCACTCACCTCTCCCTAAGTGTCTGCAGATCAGTGCTTGGGCCAGCATCATCTGCCCGCATCGCAGCATACATCCCCAGCCAGCGTCCCAGGACGAAGGACCCGTGCCTCCTGTTAGGAAAGTTCATCACAATCAGTGCAGGCTTTCAACTGGGTGCAGCACCACAGAGGACATTTCAGAGTGCTAGAAAACAGATAGGGCTGCTGAAGCCTCCATGAACTGTCCTACACATAAAAGGCACAGAGCAAGACTTTGGTTCCATGCTGTTGGTCTAATTCTAATCTCTGCATTGCACAAATAAACAAAATTCATTTATTCCTTGTGGAGCTGACTTACTCTTCTCATTCTTCAAGCAGCATTCACAAACGATTTACTGCATGCTATACAACATGATCACCTGTTTACATACAGACATAAATAAACACTGATTTTCATAATCTTCATGTTTGCATAAACAGTTAAAATGATGCTCAAAATGTTCTAATACTCTAGAAATATTTTCCCAGCCTACGATGCCATCACTTATCTTGCTATTTAATTTAGAACAATGCAGCAAATCTGCAGTATACTCACCAATTGGCGAAAACTTTCTTCTATACGTAAAACACATTAAACCACACGTAAACCACAGTAAACCACACGTGAACACACCTTGGCTTATTGTCTGACTTTGGCTTATGGTGCGTCTGTTGCTGTGTCCAGCACAGTGCAGCCCCTAAATTG
>JAVSBX010446218.1:0-12648 GCA_033119125.1 Desmognathus anicetus
AGTGCTTGGGGTGATAAGCACCCCAAAGCAACCCCCTCCAGGGTGGCAGGGGGCGACAGCGCCCCATGCAGGTCAGGGATGTGAAGGGCACTGTAACAAGGATTAGGATTTTCTGAAACAATCTTGCACTGCTCCAGATGACCTGTAATCGGTGTAACTAGAGTTTTGCATTTGGTTAGTTGAGGTTTTGGGCCTGTTCTTTCTTGGATTTTGGATATCACTTGCAAAACAAACAAAAAATCTACTATGATAGTAGATGTGACCAGCTTTTGCCCTAATACAGCATCCTAGGGTCTTCTGTTTTCTAAACCTAAATAATTCCTTTTGGCTAATGACATTTTGCACTGGGGCGAATGGTGTTTTTGCCGTTGTTGCTATGCTAGGTGTACTGTAATGACAGCAGTTTTATGACACTTCATATCAATTGCACCTACCTTTCCCCTGAGTCCATGTGGAGGTTCAGGATTTTTTGGTTAATTAAAATGAGCGAAGGGGCCATAGGCCCCGAGCACCATACCACCCATTTTAATTTAAAAAAAATTATCCAGGACCCATAAAACTTGGGAGTCCTGGTCAGTGTAATTGGCATGCAGTGCCATGAAACCACTGTCATTACACAGACCCGCTATGGAAGGAGGCAACCCTTTAAATGCAATAATGAATTATTGGTATGTTTTATTAAGCGTTGGCCAAGTCATCAGTTTCAATCTGTTGGCTCAGTGCTTGACAACAGAGTGAGGTCTCCTGTGAATTACACTTCCTGCATGTAACATCTTCTTGGAAGCCTGATCTTGAGCCTCTTGGCTTCTGTTTGGTCTGTGATTCTGAAAGATGCAGGGCCTGCATCTGGCTGCCATTTGAAGCAGTGACTCCTGACATTGGCATACTTCTAGACAAGCAGGCAGCCTCTTCAGAGTTGGAGTACCACTGAGCATGACCCTCTTGGCTTCTGTTTGGTCTATGGTTCTGAAAGATGCGGGCCCTGCATCTTAAAATAAGTGGCCAGAGATATTGCAGACTTCTGTTGCCATTTGAAGCGATTGATCCCCACTTTGGCAGACTTCTTGACAATCGCCAATGCGTCACCTTTGTGATCAGCCCCTTCAGAGTTGGAGTGCCAAGGAGCACTTCTTGGATTGGTTTCCGTTATATCCCTGATTCTTGAAGATGAAGGGCCTGCATCTAAAAATAAGTGGCCATTGATATTGCAGCTTCGCTCTGCTATGATATGGATTTGTCACTCCTCTTACAGCTTACGTTCATAAGATCTCGTAAAAGGAACCCAAGTGCCTTGTTTTTCCAGCTCTGGAGAGCTGTGGACCAGGCCTGTGGATTTCTTTTGGCTGTTGCAGGACCTGCATCTAGGCATATGTTCCTAGAAACTTTGTAGAATTTGTTTGCCGAGATCTGGTTGGTACACTTACTTATGACATTGACCATCCCTCTTGACAGCGGGGAATAAAGGATGCCCATGTTGTTTTGATTTGTCCTGACCATCCTTTACTGAGTGTGTCCTCTGCACTGTTCTGCTTCTATTGGTTCTTATAAGAGGTCTGGTTTGCTGGATGGTCTTTATTTTTTAGGTTTATTATGAAGGGTAAAAAAAAAGAATATGAATACATATATTTATTCATTTCATGTTGATGTGCTGAGTTTTTATTTTCTGACATTTGATATAGATTAGAGAGTAGATTTGTGTACGGCCTGTAGAGATTTATGCCCGCTACATTCTGGAAATTCTTGCCTCTTCAATAGTAGAGGGATTTTGGATGCTTGGGTCTCGTCTGGTTAAGTCTGGATCGATTTGATTACACTATGGTTGTGCTTTGAGAGGGTGTGAAGCCTGCCAACTGGGCTAGTGCTTCAGATTTTTTACTGGTACCGTCAACATCGGGCGGATTCACTTCTGGCTTTGGCAGTCAGTTGATGGTACATGGGCTTTGAAATTGGAACTTATTCGAGTGTCCGTGGAGTGAAATAAATTGTACTTATTTTTAGTATAATGAAGGAACCTTGTAGTTTTCTGAATGACAAGGAGATGCAGAATAAATGTCCCTTCCTGTTTTTTAGTTAGGTTCATACTCTACCCTCCCTTTTACTGTGGGTTTGCAGTTTGATCTGGGGCAAGAGTTCTATTTGCAAAATAGAGTTGAGTGACAGCGTTGGCTTTATATGGGTGATCATAGAGTGGCGCTGATGTCTTCTGGGATATGGGAAGACTGCCTGCTGAGGAGTAGTATTTCTTTTATTTCTTATATTTGTTTTGTATGGCATATATGTGTTGCAATTGAGAGTGGTAATAAAGAGAAATGCTACTTTTTCTGCGTATTCATGTCATTCAGAAAACTACAACCTTCTTTAATTTCCCTCGAAAAATGTCAGGGTGGTTGTTTGATAAACTCTACTACATACTACGAGGAGCAGCTGGTTGTATCTGCACTTCAGAGACAAGTCTGTGTGAGAAAAACAGGCAGAAGCTGAAGTGGAAACAGTGTCACTTTGGGGGTTGATTATACCAAGTGACTGCAAACAGATTTCATTTATGTACCATACGAGTGCAAGGGAAATACTTTTATATACACTCCACTATATAACTACAAGATGTGCTAAGCACTGTGTCTTTTGAATCCCTGCAGATACAAGGAAGAAGTCAACAGGCGCAGCATTGCAGAAAATCACTTTGTGGTGCTTAAATAGGTGAGAGTCTAAACATGATCAAAAAGTGGTAACGCCACTGTCTAATCATGGGCTGAATGCTCTATGAACTTTAGGATAAACAATTAACAATTATAATAGCTGGTATCATGCCCAGAAGATCCGTACTGCTTATATACATTGTCTGTGTGATCCCCTGTATCTGTCCGTTACAGGACGTGGACATTGACTACATTAACAAGGTGGACCTGAAGACCAGGATGGACCCCCGAATCAACAAGATCAACTTTCTGATGACTCTCTTCCTGATGAGTCTCTTTGAAGAGGTAAGTATAACTTCTCCTTCGCACTGGGGTAGTGTCCTGTGGAAGCTATGGAAAGACCTTCCAACCTTAGCATGTATTACTGATATCACCCACAAAAATATGCAGAGACCCCTCAAGTTTTAAAGGCAATGCAGTGAAGAAACAAACAGCTCACTCTACAAAGTTGTTCTGTGATTGACACTAGTATTTTGTTAGTTCCTACCTTCAGGTGATATCACATTTGCCAGTGTCCAGAAAGGTTCCATGTAACTTCAATGTTGCTGTTTAAATAAATGTCTATCAAACAAATAATCAAGTTGTTCCAAATAACACACATATAGCGGCAAATACTTCCTTCAGTATGTCATCGATTTCTTGATCAGAGCACTCTACAAGGATAAACTGGTATTCTTCATCGCATATCATAGCAGGAATCATGGCTTGCCTTTGCCATAGGCGGCACCGGCAGGCGCCCCAGGGTGCAACTTACCGGGGATGCCAAAAAAGTGAGAGCCGGGCGGCATGCGGCATGCATAACGGCGCGTGATTGAGAAGCACAAAATGTATTTTAAAACTTATTAAATTTTGATTTCATGCATGTACCGTGAATCCTGTGACCTAGTGCAACGGGATAGCAGGCAGCAAACTAGAGAGAGAGAGTTAAATCAAGAAAACACACAGCCTCAGTCAGGAGTCCCCTAACTCAGACCTTTTGTGGTCACTAAAAGAATTGACCTTATTTTTTTAAATGTTGATGGTACTTCCTACTGATGCCATTCACAAAAGCATTTCTCTTAATCGATTACCCAACCTAAAGTTTCTCACTTTCTGTTTTTAAAAACCCCTCTTTTCCCGTCTAAGCAGCACATGCGCTCTGTTTGCACGTTTATCATTCATGTCATGTCACGTGATGTATTGCCTGCAGGCTGCATGCCCAAATGGGTGCCTGCCTGCCTCTGCTGTGTGTATTGTACTGTCATGAATGAATAAATAAAAATGTAATATAGCGCATAATTAAATATGGCTTCACAGCGTTGAAATATACATATTCAAAACAAACCACCATAAAAAATTACAAAAATAGATAAAAGAATAGCACACACCAATAGTCAATTCATAAAATTCAAACAGGACAAATATGATAACACTATTTCCTAACCCGGAAAAGCATTAAATACTTAGAAAATGAAGTTTGATACGCTTTCAACTACATGTCAGCTTCCAACGTTGTGCAGGGGACTCGAGATTGAGGCCCAAGCCTTACCTGCCAGGCATTCGACGGTTCTCCCTCAGGCTTCCATTTTCCTCAATTTAGGATGAACAAAAGTCCTTGTTGGCAATTGTCGGTGGGGTCCATGAGCACCCCCTCTCACCCCACCCTGTGTGGCAGCTCCTCCTTCTGTGTTCTCGTGCCCTGGGTGTCGAAAAGATGAATTCTTTAGTGTCTAATGTGTGCATATGAATGGAGAGCCCTTCCAAGAAGCCACATTTTTTCAAACATTCATTGGGGGGTGGGGAGGAAACTTCCTCAAGCACACCTACAATGGATCCAGCACATTCTTTACATTCACCTAAAGAACACATTTTTGCATACAAGCATAGTCGCAGACCGTAACATTTTAAAATATGGCACAAGTTTTCCCTCAGCACTGACTCTAAAAATCCATGTTATTCCATTTTCAGACGTTTCTTTTAGGGGTAAAACCCACACAAACCCCTTTATAACTGGTCGACATAAAAGTAAAGTATTGCCGTGTTCAATTTATCAGCCATTACCACTTGCTTGGCACACTAATAACGGACGCTAGTTTCGCCTATGGGGCAGAGCGAACAGTACGAGGAAGGGGGTTCCAAAGTTTAAGACCTACCAGAGAGAAGGAGCGAAAGCGAGCGATAGCACATGGAGGTCTAGGAGGGGTTAAGATCATAGTCCTGGGACTACGAATAGGCCGAGACGAAGAGTACAGCGTGAGAGTGGTCGAGAGATCGGAAGAAGACAGGCCATGGATAGCTTTGAATACAAGACATTAGGAAGTGAAAGCGTAGGCGGGTCATAAAAGGGAGCCACTGAAGAGAAATAATAAGAGGAGAAACGTCAAAGCATGGAGGAAGATTGAACATAAGGACACCAGTCGCAGGCGTCAAGAGTCGAAGCTGGAAAGACCAACGATAATCCAGGCAGGAAAAACAGAAGTAAGGACCAGAGCATCAGCAGCAGAGAAAGTGAGAAAAGGTCAGATTAAAGTGTTGGAATTGACAAGACTGAGAGATAGTGGAAATGTGATTACAAAATGAGAAATATGTGCATAGAAAACACCAAGGTTACGGGCAGAGTCAGATAAAGGAAGCAGATGAGAAAGGAAACAGAAGAAGGAAAGTAAAGAACCTAAGTTTTGTAAAAATTGAGATGGAGAAAGTGAGAGGACATTCAGGACTTAATAGCAGATAGACAGGAGGAAATATTGTTGTGGACGTCTTGTGTGAAGTTGGGCAAAGAAGTGAAAAGATGATAATCATGAGCAAAGAAATGGCATGTGAGACCAAATCATGGGGCAAATCACTCGATTTGCTAAGACCTCTGATTAATTTCAGTACTGTGCTAGACACAGATATCCACTTTGTATTCTTTTACTTTACTTTAATGAATGTATTAATGTGCCACACGCCCATAGGCCTCTGGGCACATGACTATATGCATGACTAGCACGAGTATATGCTTTCAATGTACAAATAGATGGTAGATCCACAAAATATTGGCTAGCAAGATTTCAAACAATGTTTTTTCACCTCTGTGTGTTGTGTTTTAGGTTAGACCCCTGGAACAACAGAACAAGGTGCTCGAGAGCAATAGGAGCCTGCTGCAGGAGCAAGGGGGTGTATCAGCCAGCTCCCGAAAAAACCCCCTCGAGCACCTCTTTGAAATGTACATCGCCAAACTTAGGCGGCGGGTGGATAGTTTGCTCAACGACATAGGGCGCATGGATGGCGAGCTGAGGAACATGCAGAACATGATGGAAGACTTCAAGAACAAGTGAGTGACAAATGACAGAAACATATAAACTTAACAGAAACATGAATATATATTATATAGTTATGTATATTGGAGGAGTGGTACAGGGTGCTGCCTTCTGTGACAGACTACAGAAGGGTGTAACGGTGAAGTGGTACAATGGCGCAGTGCCCTGAGTTTTGTGAAAAACTATATTAGGGTTTAGTAGGTGGACTGGTGCAATGAACTGCATTCAGTGATAGACTTTGCAAGTGCGGAGTGGGTGTAGTGGTACTGTGCACTGACCTCTACGACAGAAGAAGCATGGAGTGGGTGTAGTGGTGTGGTGTGGTGCATTGCCTTCTGCAACAGACTATAGAAGTATGGCGTGGGTGCAGTGCACTGCCTTATGTGACAGATTATAGAAGTGTGTAGTGGGTGTAGTGGTGCAATCCACTGACTTTTGTGACAGACTATAAAAGCGTGGAGTGAGTACAGTGTGCTGACTTCTGCAACAGACTACAGAAGTATGGAGTGGGTGTAGTGCTATGGTGCGCTACCTTCTGTGACAAAGTATAGAAGCATGGAGTGAGTGCAGTGCACTGCCTTCTGTGACAGATTATAGAAGTGTGGAGTGGATACAGTGCGCTGACTTGAAGACTATAGAAGTACGGAGGGGGTGTACTGGTGCTGTGCGCTGACTAAAGATAGGTTTATTGGGGAGTGCCGCAGTGTGCTGACATCTGTGGCATAACAGATGGGGTTCATTGGGTGGAGAGGTGCAGTCCACTGCTTTCTGTGGCAGATTGGTAAAAAAGTGAATTGAGGAGAGGGGAAGGGAAGCTGTAGTGCCCTCTGTGAGTGACTGAGACAATTGTTTTTCTAGGTGGCGAGGAGGGTGTGGTGTTTTCTGCAGCCAATTTTAACAGGTGCAGGGGCAGGAAATCTTGCTGCTGCCCCAGCAACTGACAAACCATTCTCTTAGGTGCGCAACCACATATTTGTAGACGCTGGCAGCGATGTCAAGGACCTGACGCTGCCAGTGACTGTATATGTGTGTGAATGTCTTCGCTGAGGTGAGGAGTCACACGCTTTGTCAGCGAGGTATTCAGAGTGGGTGCAGGACTGTGCCTGAGTGTGCCTCACTCAGTGCGTAGTCAACGCCTGTTTGCTAGGATTCGTTGTGTACTGTGCGTAACACCTAGAGAATCTTCCCATTTCAGTGAGTGATAAAATAATCTAATTTTGGTTTTTAACCCTAAAAAGATAAGTAGATTGGTAGAAATAACATTTTTAGTAGCAGGGGACTGTGCCTTATTAAAGTGAGCTGACTGTGTACCCTGGTAGGAGTGGCAGATATGGCTGCCTGCAGAATATCTGTTCCGTGTTAGAGGTAAACTTGTTACACTGTATGGCATAAAGGGGTGTGATTCTTCTCGACATCAGTAAGGGTGCACTCAATGCATTGAGCAGACTGAAGGGTGTGTTGCCTTCAGTCAGATTTTGAAAGGAGGCATATTGCTGAAGATGTTGTGTATTCTGTGCTGGATTAGAACTGAGTGCAGTGGAGAGTGTGAATCTTGTGTCAAAGATTAGGATTTTATGGAGTGAAGATTGTGCTGCCTTAGATTGCGGATTGAAAGTTTGGTGGACTCTTAAGAGTCGTTAGCAGTTGGGCATATTGAGTGGTTGTTTGTGCGGTTCCTTCAGCGTAAGAGCAGAAACTGGGCTGCTTTACATGGATGGCTGCATGGAAGGTGCATTGGTGATGGGACGTTGTTCTTTCTGTGAGGTATTAGCAGTAAATTGGATTGAGTGCTGTCACGTATTGTACTTTCCGTTAGAGTAACATATTTACACATGGAGGAGCGGAGGCTGTGCTGCCTCTTGAAAATAATTTGAAGGAAGTTTGGTAAAGTGTTGTACTTGCTGTGCGGAGTTGGAAGTAGGTTGTATCGAGTGCTGTGCTGTTGAGTGGAGGCCATGCTGCCTTCTGTGCAGAATTGTAGAAGGGTGCGTTAGGTAGAGTGAAAAGTGTGCTGAAGAGACTGGCAGAAGTGTTCTATTGTGCAGATAGGAGGGTGTGAGGTCTTCTATAAATGATTAGTAGCCTGATTGAAGACGAGAGAGGGTGTGGTGCTTTCGGGAGGATGAGGTTGGACATGGTACATTCAGTAGAGAAGGGTGGTATATTATATTTAGCAGACGAGGAATATTTTGCCACAAGACATTCTTATTTTAGGGCGTATGAGGTGGAGCGAGGGGTGTAGTGTTATTTGCAGTTGACAGGCAGCATTTTTTGATAGGATGGTGACGTTAGGTTGTATTTTTGTGTGAAAGATCGCAGAATGCTGTGCTGGGCAGCAATAGGAAGTTTGTCGCTCTGTGACGGGTGGGTAGACTTGCTCTACTCCATGGACTGCAGAGTTGCTCTGCCGCCAGTTGGCGACTGCTTGCATCTGTTTATTGGATGCAAGGGATGTACACCTTACCTGCAGTCAGAGAATTGTTTTACTTGGTGAAGCGGATGGGTGCACATCCTTCAGCGAACAGTGTGTTGGATGGAGCATAGATACAATAAATACAGCACCTCATTTTGAGATGCTTCTGCTACAATTAAAGGTCTGTGCACAAGGCTTAGCTGTTTCTTAGGTAGATTTGTGTTTTCTGAAACACAATTTACAAGAAACTACAAAGGTGAAGGAAGGAATCAGCAAATACATAAAACACAATTCTTTTAGTCCTTCAAAATGTACGTAGCCCATCAAAAATTGTAAATATTTTTTGTCTCTGTAGAGTCAGGGGGAAAAGAATGATAATGCAGCATCTGCCATAGGAATTGTGTAAGCAATCAGACACACCACAAAACGGATGCAGCCAGGGAAGAAAATTAAGCCCTAAAATTCTGTGCTATCAAATAGCATTACAAATTAAAGCAAGAGCAGCTGGATTCGGGCAACTAGGAACATTTAAAATAAAAACTTGAAGTGGTGGAATGAACTGCCCCTTTAAATAACACAGAAGCAGAAGGGATACAGGTATCATTATCTAGCAGCAAACAGTAATACAGAAAATATTGAAATTAGGCACAATTGAACCGAAAGAAACATGTTATAGTCCTTCGACTGTATACTGTTAAGATCTGCTGAATACTCTGCCTTATCTATCCCATCAGGTATGAAGATGAAATTAACAAGTGCACAGCTGCTGAAAATGACTTTGTGGTGCAGAAGGTGAGCAACTGAAGGGGTGTAATTGATGAAAAAGAGCTATCACAGCAAGTATTGGCGCAAACTCTATATACTGTGTTACAAGCTTTAGGACAAAAAATTATTTAACATTATAGAAAATGCTATCATATACTGATGACCAGTACTGTTTGTAAAACAAGCCCCATTGATCTCCTATCTCCTCCCATTGTAGGACGTGGACGCCGCCTACATGAACAAGGTGGAGCTGGAGGCCAAGGTGGACGCCTTAACCGATGAGATCAACTTCTTGAGGACGCTCTATGAGGCGGTAAGCAGACCTTCTATTCCAGCCCAGTACGATGTCCTTCATAACCTAAGCAAAGCCTGTGGAAAGAACTTCCCACTTTAACATGTTTCACTGACTCACACTTTATAATGTTATGCAGTGAAGAACCACCCAGCACACTCTGCAAGGCTATGCTGTGATTCTCACTGATTTTTGGTTAGCTCAGATGTTTAAGTAGTATCAGACTTGCTCATGTCCGGAAAGTTGGAGTGTTACATGCGTGTACGTTGCAGCTGGACTCATTGTCTACCTTTCTGTGCTTCATTCAATATATTATCTTTTAAAGGGTGGGCATCACTCTCACTGGAGGAGGGATCACCAAGGAGATCTGGAACAAAGTAGCATGCACTAACGTCACGCTAGTCTACAACAACCAATTACAGCCCAGCCTGTATCATCCTACAAAGCATGCATGACCCTTTTCCAATAATTCCACTATGGTCTTCATCATCAAACAATGCAGAAATTGATAGATTGTGCTCTATATCTTATTAATGTTCCTTTCTGTTCCACGCTGTAGTGATCGTACAACCTTCCAGTGAAGCAGTAATTGACAACTCACGCACTATAACTTAGTAATGTTCAATTCTGTTTAGTGATGCTGTAATCCTACTGTCTATCGAAAGATCGAGTAATTGGTATGTCTGGCTCTGTAAGTCAGTAATGTTCAATCCTGTCCACTGCTACAGGATTGAAGGTCATTAATTGCTACATCCCTTAGTCTGTCCATCGAGGGATGTAGAAATTGATAGATGCTGCTCTATATCTTATTCATGTTCCTTTCTGTTCCACGCTGCACTGATCATCCATCCATCCAGTAAAACAGCAATTGACACCTTCCATGCTATAATGTACTAATGTTCAATTCTGTCCAGTGATACTGTGTTCGGGTTGTGTATCATGTTATGCAGTAACTAATATGTTCCACTCTTTAGGTCAGTATTGTTCAATCCTTTTCAGTGTTGCAATGTTCGTACCCTTCATTTAGTGATCTTTTAATATTAAATCCTGCTAATATTAAAGCCTGTTCACTGCTGTAAGGACTGTGCCATCCATCGAGTGATTAAATCACATGAACAGGGAACACCTCTTTCGAGTGATGCCATAATTGTTGCGTCATTGATCACGACTCTATATGTCATTCTGTTATGCAGAATTAACTTCCAATATATTACAAGGTAGTAACAATACTTCCTCTGCAATAGCTGTGCAATGAATGATCCTCCGGAACCAATGGTGTGATGATGGAGTGACTCTTTCCACTCAGTATTACTTGTTATAATCTTCTTAATATATCGTAATATGACGAAGTGGCTGCGCCGGCCTTTCAGTGATAACGTGTAATCATCAAATTCCAACTTTCCTGTATTATAAAGTAATGACGCTTTCCATCCAACACTACACAGGACAGCATGATCTCGATGGTGTGTTTCAATGCAGGACATACCAAGGGACAACTGCACCACAATATGTTGTATGGATAAGAAGCTAGCTGAGAGTCAGAATCTTAAAAGATTTTGATTTCAATAGGTAAACCGCCGAGTCAGCATACTTTTTGACTCATGCTGTGTCTTCCTCGGGAAAGGGAACATGTATGTCCAATGTTCTTACAGCCATATAACTCCTATGCTATACCACATGGAAATTACCTTCATGGGAGTGGTCAAGCAATGAGCCTAAGGTGAGCACTTCACCCCTGTGAAGTGTAATTATCACACATTATAGCCGTCTCAGGCAGGCTCTATTGCTATTGTAGACGCTTTTAAAACCATTTACCACCCAGAGCGTCAATAAGAAGTGACTCTTGTCAGTCAGTATTATGTACCTTCTCAAACCCGATCGCTGTTGTAATATGGCTTCGTCATGAGCCTTCTGCAAAAGTTGGCCATACGGTGCACCTCATGCTGTATTGCGAATGGGGTCACATTTTGTGGTGTGACTGATTTTTTTACACAATCCCTGTGGTGGATGCTACATTGTAATTCTTTATTCCTCTGCAGAATTAGAGGACAGGAAATAATTACAATGTAGCATCCGCCATAGTGATTGAGTAAAAAATCAGTCACACCACAAAAAGCATGCAGCCAGGGAATCAAGCACACAAAAACTGTGTTATTAAATAGATTTAAAAATAAAAACAAGGATTCAGGCAAATAAGAACACTTAAAGAAATCTAAACGGAGTAGGCTGACATATCAGCATTTAAAAGATAGGGAGTGAGATGCCTACACACACCTGTGCCATGCCCACACACATACTCTAAAAAGGATTAAATGATTGATCGCTCCTGTGTACAGGAAGTCACTGCTCCCTAGAATGTGATTTTGACTGACTTGTCTTTTTTCCATCAGTATGATGATCTACAGAAGAGTGCAGGTCAACAAGGAGACAGCGTGAAGAACACCAAGAGCGAGATCTCTGAGCTGAACCGTATGATCCAGAGACTGAAGGCCGAGATTACAAATGTGACGAAACAGGTACCTGCAAAATCCTAGTATAATGTGGATGGCACTGCCCATTGGGGTCATGGCATATCTGCAGAGGAATGTTTCAAGGTAGTGAATTGATGATTGTGTGCCCTGAGATACTACCAGTACCGCTGCGTCTGTGGTCATATATTCTCACTCTCAGACAATGTACATATTTCAGGGAACAGTCCTTGCCTTTTGGTAGCTGCGGATAGTACGTATACCAAACTGCCTCCGTGACAATATAATATGGAAACAAAAAACATGTAAATGTGATTTGTTAAGCTAAACACATGAAGTGACTTTTTTTTTGCAGATCACCAATCTCTAGACGAGCATCGCAGAGGCCGAGGAAAGATGTGAGATCGCCCTGAAGGATGTCAGAATGAAACTGGTGTTATGATCACAATTTAAACATGCACAGGAGCTGTCTTCTGTGCCTGAACTATCTTCTCTGTTTATCAGGGGATTGTGGGATAGAATGTTGGTATTGTTACATTTTCAGTTGACAGTTGGTGCTCAGTCAGTGTCAGACTGTGGGCTGACTGGGGTCCTAATAAAACGATCTTACACAAAAATATATTGGAGTGGATCTTTTCAGTGGTGACGAGGATAATTGTTAGGCCTGGTCGTGTGAGCGACGATATTCCACCACTTCCCAACGTCTAGTCACCCCCCTGTACTTTGAGACAAC
>JAVSBX010447315.1:0-12647 GCA_033119125.1 Desmognathus anicetus
ATAGAGGACGGACTAGCGCTACCCAAAACGGCGGCGGCCATTTTTGTAGTTCGAGCATAGTTTGCCGTAACCGGCTACCCGCACGCGTTCTCACCACAGTCTAGGACGTATGCTGTATCTTTGCTGAAATGACCAAGGCTGTTGACGAAGCAGGCCCCTTGGGTATGAATGTACTGAAGGAGATCTGAAGTGAGGATTGCGTGATAAGGGCCTTCTTGGTACTGGATTCCTAACAGTGACATAACAATGTCTCTTATGCCTCGTTGGCAGTAATACCGCGTGTGCCCACTTCAGGGCAAAAACTATATCTTCCGTCGATATCTCTATGCCCAACTCTTGTGTCCATTTTGCTGCAAGGTGCGGGAAGTCTACAGGGGCCTGATCTCTGAACAGTTCATAGTACCTCTTAATTGTACCTCTACCAGTGATAGCTTTTTGACAAATTACGTCCCATTTATCTTCCCAGGATTCGTGCTCGTAACCCTTATCAATAAGGGCGGTCCTCAGTTGCAGATACTTAAAAAAAGTGTTAACTGGGACAAGAACTGTTCAACAGTTTGAGCAAAGGATAAAAGGCCATTTACCGTATACAACTGACCTACAAACAGAATACCTTTTTCCTGCCATGTAATTTCAGCTCTGTCTTTCTGAGCCGAACAAACCGCCATAAATGAGAAAATCTATGAATGGCTGGTAAGGATATCCATTTCCTAACCCCCTGCCATGTTCTTCCATATACGCCAAGGGACTTGAGCCTTACTTTCTTAAAAAAGTGTGGGTCCGCAAATCCAACTTCGCCCACCCGGGGGCAAACAGAGGCCAGTAATTTGGTATTAGAGTCAGAGGTAGACCTCCATCCCAGAATATTCTTAATTCTGTTCATCTGGGAAGCCCAGTTGTACCAAATCAGATTAGGTAGACCCAAACCCCCTTGTTCCCATAGATTGTAAAGTTTGGTCAAGCTTCTTCTTGGAGATTTTTTCGCCCACAAAAAACGCGATAGCAATGTATTATATTGGGAAATACATTTCTTGGTAATTTCCATCGGTGTGGCACGGAAAAGGTAAAGAAACTTTGGCAAAATCAACATTTTAACCACGTTGGCTCTTCCCAGAACCGAAAGGGGGAGGCTACCCCATCTAGAGAAAATCTCCTTAACTTCTGAAAAGACCAGGTCTAGATTAATACTTAATGTTTCCTGAACTGATCTACCAATCACAATGCCTAAATATCTGACACTGGGAGGGCCCTGGTCCCCGTCCTGATTCCAGGTCATTACATGTGATTTAACAGTATTTAACTTATAGCCCGAGATTTCTCCAAATTTACTGGCTTGCGAGGCAATATGATCAAGAATGTCTCCATCCTTAGAAAAGCAAACAATATCATCCGCATAAAGTGCAATGCGGAACGGAGAATCCCCAATCAAATAACTCCCCCAATTGGGGTCATTTTTTAATGCAATGGAGAATGGCTTAATATATAGGGCGAACAGGGCGGGTGAAAGGGGACACCCCTGCCTTGTCCCCCTAAAAATATCAAAAGAGGGAGAAAAAACACTGTTCACCTGAACCTTTGCTCTTGGAGCTCTGTAAAGGGTCTGTATGGCTCTAATTAATATACCAGGGAAACCAACTCTCTCCAGAACAGCCCAGAGATAGGCCCACTCAACCCTGTCGAAGGCCTTCTCCGCATCGCGAAAGGCCATCGACAGGGGAGAACAATAGGCCACTGCATGCTCCATCAAGGAGACCACCAAATTAGAGTGTACTATACAGTCGCGTCCCTCTATGAAACCATGCTGGTCGGGGGATACCAGATGGGGGAGAACCTTGGCAACCTTAAGAGCCATTGATTTAGCAAATATCTTATAATCTCCACATAACAATGCAATCGGTCTGTAAGACCCGCACTGGCGAGGGTCTTTACCCTCTTTTAACAGCAAAATTATATTTGAATCTGCCCAGGAAGGTGGGGGAGGCCCACCTTGCCAGATGGACACCAGCAATTCCAGTAAAACTGGGCCTAAGACACCCCAAAAAACCTGATAAACCTCCCAAGGGAGACCGTCTTCGCCAGCCGCTTTAGCTTTAGGGCCGCCCAGGACAATACATTTCAGTTCTTCCAGGGTGGGTGGAAGAGAAAGAAATTCCTTCTCAGAGGTTGAAATGATCGTGGGAGAATACGACTCCAAATACTGCTGAATCAAAAATTGTGAAGTCGGCCCTTCATTCCGGTATAAATCAGAATAAAAAGCCATAAACTCTGCTTGTATATCTTTATCCTCTAATAATTCTTGCCCCGAATTAAAAGTAAGTGCATGAATGTTATTCCTCCCACGATCAATCCTTCCCATAAGGGCTAAGACTCGTCCAATTTTTTCCCCTCCTTGCTCCCACCTAATTCTATGTTGTCTTTCGGATTTAGCAGCGTCCAGCCTGTAAAGTTCTATCAGGTGATTTTTTGCTGCTTGGAGATCCCTGAGTTCCTTAGTAGTTGAGCATTGGGCAGCGCAGGCCATAACATGAGCCTCCTCGGCCCTCTGCAGGTTTTCATTGGCCCTGGTATATTTAAGATGGGAAATTGCACACGATTTTGCTACATAAGCAATCGTTTGAACCCTGAAAAATGCTTTCATTGTATCCCAGACTATCTCTATAGTGGATGATCCAATATTATCCAAGAGAAACTCTACTAATTGTTCCTCCATCACTCTCAAGTATTCCTCATCCCAAAGCAGCCGTCTATCAAAAGTCCATTTAGGGCTAATTTTCCTTGTGCAATTTCCTAAATCTAGTTCTGAAATGAGTGGTGAATGATCTGAAATGGCTATACCTAAAAACCTTGAGGTAGCTCCTTCTACTAATCCCCTGCTTACCCAGCAATAATCTACCCTCGAGTATTGTTTGGAAGAGTGTGAACAAAATGAGTATGATCTCTTCAAAGGGTTCTTAAATCTCCACAAATCTTCCAAATCAAAGGCCATACTTAAATCACTTAAAGCTATCCTAGTGCGGGGTTTAGTACCCGTTCTACTACTCCCAGATTTATCTAAGTTTAAATCAAAGCAAAAGTTAAAATCCCCACAAAGAATAAGGGGGCCTGACCAGGTAGTAATAGCCAGTTGAAGAGAATACCAAAAGTCTGGACTATCTATATTAGGGCCATAAATTGAAATAACTAATAGTTTATAGTTTAATAAAGTTACTACAACCGCTACCCAGCGACCTTCTTTATCTCTAGAAAACAATTCCCCCTGGCAATTACCTTTAACCAAGATTGTAACCCCTCGCATACGTCCCCCCACGATTCCAGAAGAAAAATAGTAGTTAGATAGATTTTTAAGGGATTTCTCCTGATTTGGTGAAAGGTGAGTCTCCTGTAAACAACATACATCATGTGGAATCTGTTGTAGATAAGCTTTGCATCTAGCAAGTTTAACAGGGTTCAAAAGGCCATTAATATTCCAACTTAAAATCCTTAATTTTTGCCGACTCCCAACACCACCACCTCTATCACCTCCTGCCATTAGGTCTATAATACTTCTCTGCAACTATTTCCCATGTGATTTTTTTCCCCATTTTTCCCCAAAAAACAAAAAACCTTCCATCCCACCACCCGGCCTGTGTCCCCCCTCCCTATCCCACCCCCACCCCTTCCCTCCCAAAAACCCAGAAACACCATCGCCCGGATGGGTCTGGGTTGGCAAGGGGAGAATCACGCGGTGCTCCCCCTCCCTTGGACCCTCTGAAAATTAGATTTAAAGAATATCAATCAGGGTCAAGAGTACAAATAACATTCAAGTAACTGCTTAAGGCATTGTTAACTACCACATCTTCAATACCCTATTTGGGCTCCCTATCCTTAGACCCTCTGAAAATTTTAAAAAAGTGGATTATCAATCAAACAGGGTCAAAGGATAAAATAACGTAATGTCCAAGTAAATGCCTAAGACATTGTTAGCTGGAATGGTTTTACTGTCCTGCACGAGCTGCTTCATCTTCTTCATCTGTGGTGCTGGATTCTATTTTTTCCAAAAATTTAGCCACCTCTTTTTCCGTTTGCAAAAAATTTGTTTGACCCTTCCACGAAACTTTCAACTGAATGGATTTCTGAAATTGGACCAACAGCCCTTTTGAGCGTAGAACCTCTGCCTGCTGTTTTAATATCCACCTCCTGCAGGAGGCTCTCGGGCTTTCGTCGGGTAAGATAAAAAATGTGTAACCATGCGCTTGTAGCGTATATTTTGTTTGAGCCAATTTGAGAATCTCTTCCCTGATAGAGAAAGTCAAAAAATTCACCTTGATATGGCGGGTATTCCCCGCCTTTTTTAAATTCCTAAATTGAGGCACCCGTTGGGCCCGTTGAATATCAGACAGCAATTTCTATTTAGTTAACGTGGATCCTGGCTCTGTAGTTGGCACAACATAATCCAAAAAAAGAGTAGTAACAAATTCCTGAAGGTCTGTGTCGCTTTTTTCCTTCAACTCTGGTATCCCCATAATGCGCAGATTGTTGCATCTAGAAAACGTTTCAAGATTCTCTAACTGTAATTCCAGCTTATCGATTGATTGAGTATTGACTTCGACCCTCTGATTTACTGAAGCCTTAAAGGCCACCATTTCCTGGATTATAGCTGCTTGTTCAGTAATATTCTGTTGAATCCCCAGATTGGATTCTTTTATCTCTTCAATTTGTGTCTGAAGAGTGGAGAACCCTCCTTGAACGGTGTCGTTCAAGGCTGAGAATTTGGCATCAACCATGTTTGTCAGCCTCTGAATAGCTGCTTCCATAACCTCCTGCAACTTCTGAATGATTTCCGGTAGTTTCAAAGCTGCAGGGTCAGGGAGAAAAAAATTTCTCTCTTCTCCAGCCTGAAATCCAGTAACAAGCTCACCTCCTTCAGAGGGAGCCCCCTCTTGAACACCATCAGGGAGATTCAACTGCACTACCCCACATTGGGAACGCATGCCCTCTCTCCCAGTCTGACTCTCAATTCCAAAACAATCTCGATGTTGGGCCCCAGTAGACTTGTTTGACTTTCGAGGAACCCAAGTACTCACGGCAGGCACCTCACCATCACTTCTGTTCCACTCATCCGATTCGCGGGTCCACACATCGTGTAGCTGTGTTCTGTCGAGTAAGGGTTCAGCCGCCGCTGCCCCAAGTTCAGAGGGAGACGGGAGAGTGCTTTTCGTCGGGTCATTATGCTGGTGTGAGTCATTCCTTCAGTCCGGTGGGGAATCAGAGCGCCCGCTACGTTCCGTCTCTCCTCTGGGGGCGCCTGGGCGTCAACACCGGCATCCGGCATCGTAGTTAGAGACCTCGAGGGCTCCAGGGGGGCCTCTGTTCGATCCCCGGACACTTTCCTGAGCAGGTGGTGAGAGCCGTCCCCCAGCTGAGGGCGAGAGTCAGCCGACAGGGAGAATGGCGGGCGTCCTAAAAAAAAACATCAGGTAAGCTCGATCTTTTCGATTGGGGAGTCCTCGCCGTTTTGGGCTTTGCTGAGAACAAAATTTCCCAGCTTTGCTTTGCAGTTGTCAGCTCCTTTGTCACATCCTTAAAGGTATTTGAATCCTGCGATATGGGCTGGGAAAGAGGTATCGCCGTAGAGTCCGCTGTTTCAGAAGGCTCGATCAGCAGTTTAGCAGCCATTGCCAAATTCTGCGATCTTTTCCCTGCTCTAATATCGCGCAAGTTGAGCTCTCTGCGCGTCTTTGCTGGTCCACTGGGTTTGATCTCTGGGGAGGGTCGAGCCTTCCGGCCCATCCTGGAGGACAACCGGCTAGGTAAACGAACAGGCAGTCTTTCCAAGACCAAGGGAGGAGGAGAACAGCACGGAGCTCCCTACGGCCGACCAGTACTGTCGGCCATCTTTGATAATGTCAGGCTTTGAAATTCTGGCACTGTGAGGGCTCCCACGCGGCGGAAAGAGAGCGGCACCGCGCCGCCGACACGCATACGGTGCCAGCGCGCCAGATTTTTTATCATTAGGAATCTTCCAGAGCAAATACCCTACAAATTGCCAGCCAATTTGAAGTCAAAATGCTACCTCTCTTGATGACTGGTAATGCAAATGTTTAGCTTTCTGGGAACAGCGGTGTGTGCTTAGGATATTCTGCCTCCGCAGAGTATTTGAGCAGTCGGTTCACATTTGTCGCAGGAGGCGAAGTGCACAAATGTGGGTAATTTAACAAAAAGTTTTTGAAAACTGCCTAATCAGCAGAAAAGCAGTGCCAGGACACACTAACAAATTACATATGCATACACACATATTATAGAACTTTAAATAACTGTAAAAGTTTAGTGTGAGAGGACGAATATAAAATAAGGGCACAGTAGTCTACAAATCTTCAGTCGCTGCGATGGCATGGCTCTGCGTTTACTTTATTCTGCCGATGCTGGTCATTAAAACATTGGCTAATGAAGTGAATTATAAGTGCGGCTACTAGTTTTAAATAGTCTGTTTGTCATTTTCATCTATACGTATTTAAATTTCTAATTATAGTATTTTTTCCTGTATTTAGCAATATCTTTTCTTTTCTCTTGTCTGTTTTTAAAAAATATACTAGTAGCAGTTTTTTCATTATTTTCTGTAAAAATATACTTTATTACCAGTATTTTCTAGATTTATTAGAATGTAGTATGATTTATTGTAGGATACAAGTACATATTTACAATAATTACACTGATATAAAGTAAGGTATCAGTTCTTTCAGACTTGCCACATGCTTTATCCTTATTGACAATTGTTTTTCAGAGGAAAATCTGCTTTAACACTTTATATGTTGTGACTACACAGTCCTTGGCTTGAACTTATTGAAAACATACATTTTTTTAGAATTGTTTATATAACTAAATAAAAGTAAGTTAATTATCTATTTATCTGTAAAAATTAGCAACAAGCATTGGCCGGATCTGGATAAATACGCCGCTTTTGTTTAAGCTGCATTTCAAAACCCTGAATTTCGGGGCTTGGAAATGCGGCGTAAAAAAAGGGAAGGTGACCTCCCCAACACCCCCATATGCGGGGGGAGAACCCCCATCCCCTCTGTAAGTTTTGCTAACCCCCCAAATCGAGATACAACAAGAGTGGAGGCGCGTGGCAAAAGGGTAATCCAGGAACTGGACAACAAGTGAAGCAATAGTAAACTGGTTACAGATGGTGGGGAGGTGCAATAGTGGGCAGCGACGGTCGAGCAGAAGACAGGCTCAAACAACACCCCAGAGATCCCTACAAAAGCTCACTCTTGAAGAGAATATGGCAACTCAAAGCTCCCCCAATGATGAATGGACAGGGCCCCTCACAAAGAGAGATATCGGGATGTTAAATAAGAATATATTGGCCCTGAAAGACGACTTTACCAGCCTGCTACGCTCAGAAATGGCATCTCTACAGGAGGAACTTTCTACTGATCTCAAACAAGTTAAGGATTCAGTCGCAGCAATGGAGGCAAGAGTGGATAGGTTGGAAGTCACGCAACAGACGTCAGCGTCGGAACAAGGGGAGACTAAAACATCAGTGAGAGAACTACAAGAAACAGTGCACGAGTTGGAACTCAAATGTGAGAACTTAGAAAACAGATCTAGATGCTATAACATATGTATTAAGAACCTGTAGGAAGAAGCTGAGGAAGGAGACCTGCAGAAATGCATAAAAGAATTGCTGACGACAATAGGCTGTGAGGATTTAGTGGAAAGTGTCCATTTTGATCTAATACATAGAGTGTGGACACCAGTTCAAACTAGAGGAGGGAAGCCAAGAGACATCCTGGTAAAAACTCATGAGTTTAGACACAAGGAACAAATACTGCTAGCAGCAAGGAAACAAGATAGTTGGAACCTAAGGGGGTCCAAGGTAGAAATATATCAGGACATAGCGCCCGCCAACCTGGCCAGACGAAGAGAATGGAGACCTATAATGGAGGTGTTGAGACAAAAGGGGGTAAAATACAAATGGCTACATCCCTTTGGTCTCACGTTCGACAAACGCACAGCGAGGACTTTTGAGGAAGGCGTGGAAGCAGTAAAAACTTTGCTAGATGTGGCAGTGTTTAGAGAAATGAATATTAAGAGCATGGCGAATGGTCCAGGACGAGGAGCGGGCAGACGGAGAAACAGATCGGAATCAAGAAGACACCCAGCATCAATTGGTGGAAAGTTCACTAAGACTGTTCTTGGTTGATGGCAGAGGGAAGAGTTGTCCCGGGGAGGACAATAGTTTGGTAAAGGTTAAAGAAAGCGACTTGTCAGGTTTCAGTAAAAGTGTGGTTGAAAGGATAGGAGAACAGTGGTTGGGTAATGGTATTTTGAGTGTGATAATGGGGCCTTGGCCCGTCTATGTTATTATGAGAGAAGTTGAATAATTTGTGAAACTGGTTGAACAATGGTTTTCAGGTATCGAGGAACATATGTAACGGAAATTGAGAGATTAAAGAGCGGGGAATTGGGGGGAGAAGGGTGTAAATAGTGGTAATCTGTGAGGTTGTGTTAGCTGCCCACTTTCAGAGCGAAAGAAGGGGTACCCTCAACAGGACAAGTTAGTGTAGTTGTTTTTGTGTTGTGTGGGTGGTGTGTGAGTGAGTGGAGAAGGAAGGAAAAAAGAGATCGTATAGTGTAAAAATGGGAGTTATGCGTTGTCTTACATATAATGTGAGGGGTCTAAACAACCCGGTGAGACGAAAGTTGTTGATTACACATCTTAAAGCCAATATGGAAAAAGTGGTGTTTTTGCAGGAGACACATTTGAATGGGAGTGACGTCCATAGATTACAGTCGCCCCTGTACCTTACTCAGTTCCATTCGCAAACGCGTAAATAGAAAGGGGGAGTAGCAATTCTCTTACACAAATCAGTAGATTTTCAACTGGATGAGTGTGTGAAGGACAAAGATGGCAGATACGTGGCGATCAGGGGTACACTTGATGGAATCCAGATGACACTTGCTTCGATATATGTGCCAAATACGGGGCAAAACAAATTCATTCAAGAATTTCTTTTAGAAATGGCCCAATTTGCAAAAGGGGAAATGATGCTAGCAGGAGATTGGAATATAGTCAGCCATGGACAGATCTAGTTCAGGTATCCACTCTATGGCCTTAACAAAATCAGTAAAAGCATCTTTAGCAGCTATGGGGTTGGTGGATACGTGGAGGGAACTCCATCCAATACAAAGAGATTATACTTGTCACTCCATGGTACATAAATCCTACTCCCGTAAAGATGTCATATACGTATCCAAGTCTTACACGTGGTCAAGGCAGCAAAGATTGAGTCAGGGATTCTGTCAGATCACGCGCCACTGAGTGTGGTGTTGGGAGAACTGGGAGGTTCGAGATTTCAAGGGGGGAGAACGTGGAGATTTGACGCACATATGCTACACAACAAGACAGCAGTAGGAGAATTGGAAGAGACCATCCACAACTATTTTGCACTTAACGACACAGAGGATGTTACTACCCCAACACTGTGGGACGCCTTCAAGGTAGTCCTGAGGGGAGAGTGCATTAGGAAAGGAACTAAATTAAACAGATAAGACTGAGAGGGCCCTGCTATATACCAAGCAAGCGTATTATGAAGGCAGCAACAAGGCAGGGAAGTTACTTGCACATACGCTCAAGATGAAGCAAAACAAAAACAGAATTGGGCCAATCCAGTCACAGATAGGGGTGCAGGCAGTGGGTGATGTAGCTAAAGGGAAGGAATTTACAGCTGTCTTTGATGAGCTATATAAGACAGAGACCCCGGGAGAGCAGGATCAGTGAGAGTACCTAGAGTCCGTGACACTACCAAGGTTGTCGGACGAACAGGAAAAGGCTATGGACGGAAAGATAAGACCGGAAGAAATTTTGCAGGCGGTTAAAGAACTAAAGGTTAATAAGAGTCCAGGCCCAGATGGTTTAACAGCCCCCTTCTATAAACAATATGTTACGATCCTGCTACCATACCTGCTTAGATTGTTTAATTGGATTAGACAGGAGGGAACCCTACCAACTTCCATGACAGAGACGCTGATCTCCTTAATTCCAAAACCAGGGAAAGACCCCACGCTATGTGCCTCCTACCGCCCAATATCACTACTTAATCTGGATATTAAGTTGTTCACCAAAATTTTGGCCAAACGCTTTGAAGCTAATATCAAAGAACTTGTAGACCCAGATCAATCAGGGTTTATAAAATCCTGTAATGCTTTTGATAACACTAGGCGAATTACATTGTTGATGTCACTGCTGAGGAAAAGAGAGGAACCAGGTTTATTGTTGTCATTGGATGCTGAAAAAGCATTTGACAGGGTAGAGTGGAGTTTCCTCCAAAAAACACTAGAGAAAATGGGTATAGGACCAATGATGCAGAAAATGATCTTTGCAAGTTATCAGTCACCAAGGGCCAAAGTGAATGTAAACGGGTGTGTGTCTGATGTATTTCCCCTGACTAGAGGAACGAGGCAGGGCTACCCACTATCTCCCCTACTGTTCGCGCTATATCTTGACCCACTGGCGCAGGTTATTAGAAGCAATGATAAAATTAAGGGAGTCAGATCAGGACCCGACAACTTCAAGGTCACCCTGTTTGCGGACCATGTTATTTTGTCACTAACAGATCCTCTTACTTCAGTGCCAGAAGTACAGGTGGAATTAAATAGAATTGGCACCGTAACAGGATTCAAAGTTAACATGGATAAATCGGAAATTCTGAACATGACATTGAAGGAAGATATGTGTAGGGCGCTCCAGATTAACACTACTTTTAAATGGGCTAAGGATAAGATATGCTACCTGGGGATTTTTATTTCATCGGACCCAGCAAATCTATACAAACATAACTCTCTGAGACTCTTTGATGAACTCAATAAAGATATGAGTAGATGGAATAGGTACCACATTTCGTGGCTGGGAAGATTAAATGCAGTCAAAATGAACAGACTCCCCAGGCTCCTATTTGCATTCCTGACAATCCCCTGTAGGATAACCAAACAAGATCTTGGGCCTGATTGTGATCGGTGCGGTAATGCACTTTTTGCGGTAAATACCGCAAAAAGTCCATTACCGCATGAAAGGGCAATAGCGCAAGATTACGATGTAATTCTTGCGGTACGTACCGCCAATTTCTGGCGGTACGTACCGCAAAAATTACCGGCCCGACAGGGCAGGCGGTATTGCCCTGCTTCCATAGGAAGCAGGGCACGTGAGTGCCCTGCTTCCTATGGAAGCGGTGCCCTGCTCCCCTTGAGAGCAGGGCACCCATATTTTGCACTATTTCAATAGAAATAGTGCAAAATAAAAAAAAATGTAAAAAAAAAATATTTTTCTTTAAAGTTCAAAAAATGCGGTATGTACCGCATCGGTACATACCGCCAATAATTGGCGGTATGTACCTTTGCGGTACGTACCGCATTTTGTGAACATAATTTGGCGGTAAGGGGCATGCGGTTGCGGTATGTACCGAAAGGTACATACCGCACGCCCCTACCGCTTGGATCGTAATTAGGCCCGATATCTATTCAAGAAAGTATTTCACAGAATGATATTTTGGAAGAATACTATTGGTAAAGTTTCCTTTGACAGTTTCTGTTTCCATCCAAACTTCTCAGACTGGAAGATGAAAGAGTAAATCTACATCTATGGTCTTGTGTTAGCCCACCCAGTTTGTTTGGGATACAAGGGCAAGTACCTTAACTACAGATATCTATCAAAAGAATTCTACCAAATTGTTGTCATCAATATGTCATTCTACCAGACGGTATGATGTTATCTTTTTGTTCTTGCTCTCACACTTTTCAGTTTACACCTTCTTCAATAATCCTATACAATATAATCCTCCTTTTAATAATTATTTTATCAATCGCGTCTCACACTGTTTTGATTTATGTTGTGAATCAGACAGTTCATGCTGAAGAATGGGCCACCAATAAAGCTAATGTTAAGAAAAACAAATACAGACATCATTTCTGAGCAACAACCTGTAACAGAAAAATAAATCAATACAGTAAAAGCTAATTCTAAAAACTGATTTAACTTAATAAGCACCTTCCTAATCAGATATACATAAATTCCAATGACTGGCATCACCACATGAGGATCTACCTAAATGAAAGGATTCATTGTAGCCCATGAAACGCCACCAGCACCCCTACAGAATGTGTACATTAGGCCAGAGGTTAGACCATTACCGGATGTCTGCACTGATGCTCCAGACCCCTCCCATGGTGGTCTTCCTTGTATCTGTTCTCTGTTTCTCAGACACACTACCCCTTATTGTTCAAAACACATTTGTTTCATTCATCAGAGAATGTATGAAATTAATTATATCTTTATGTAGATATTTGTGCCCATGCTCAAAGCCACAAGTGATATTTTTATTTACGACTAAATGAGTATGCAATTTACACTGCCTTCCAACTTCCAAGGTATATCCAACTCACTGTAGATGAGACAGTCTGAATTAAAAGGTTTGCTAAAGACCTAAGGCAAGAGGCACAAGATCTAAGAACAAAAACCTAAAATATGATTCCAATATCTGACACCTAAGACCAATAACCAGAGACCATTTGAAATCAGGATATGATGGGAAAAGAGCATCATGCAATTGGAATGCTACACCATTTTTTTAAATCAAAATTTATATTCTTACCATGTTACATTTGTACTT
>JAVSBX010448419.1:0-12642 GCA_033119125.1 Desmognathus anicetus
GGGTTATGTATCATAACTGATGTTGGGCGTCTGTCGTAAGGGCTAAGGAGGAGCTCCAGCGCTCCTCCCCGAGTCTGTCCCTGGGGTGGGAGCTGTCGGTCCCGAAACACAACGCATGGCCTGGAGTACCACTATAGTCCGGTCCAGACGCTGTGGCACTGTCCCCTTTCTCCCACATCCCAGTTTTCCCTCTGGTGTTCCAAGACCACACTAGTTTTTCAATTATTTTTCCTAAGTATTTGCTTCTTGCTATGGCTCAGAAATTGTCCCCTATGGATGGGTCGAGCCCCATTTTCTTGAGGAGGGGTTTGATGTGTGAGGTTTTCAGCTCTTGGGGCATTACTCCGTATCTCAGAGCTTTTTTTATTATGTTCCAGACTAGAATTCCTATGATTTCGGAGGATGATATGCTTTTATAGATGTGTTGTGGGCAGGGGTCTTCTAGCGATCCAGCCGAGTGGTTTGATTTTATGAATTTGAAATATTCTTCCTTGGATGGTATGTGGAATGTGGCCATTTCCGGGGTGTCGGTGGGGTTCCTACGGGGTGTTTCTTGTCCGCTCCTGGTCAGGGTTTCTAGGTTTTTTATCTTGGTGTCTAGGGTCTTTTCTTTCTCTTGGAAATGTTTTGCCATTCTCTCGCAGAATTCTTCGCTGTCGGGTTCCTCTGCTTTTCTCTTGCTGGTTTTTAGTTCGTTGATTATTTTGAATAGTTCTCTGCTTGCTTCCTCTGCTGTTTCTATCCTTTGGGAGTAGTGGGCTTTTTTTGAGTTTTCTATCATCTTTCTGTATTGTCTCATGTTTATCCTGTATCCCAGTAGGTTTTCTTTGGATTTGTCCTTTTGCCATTTCCTGAGCCATTCTCTGCATTTCTTCTTCTGTGTGTCTGTTGTCTTGGTGTACCATCGGTTGGGCTTCTGTAGACTCCTTGATTTCGTTTGTTTTTTCGGTATGATGTCGTCTAGGGCTTTGGTGATCCAGGTCTCTAGGTTGTTGACCTCGTTTCCGATTTCGGCCCTTGCCTTGTCTCTCTCCTCTTTGGTTGGGGTTTCCCTCGTTGTGTCGAGGTCTTCCCTCTCTTGGGTGTCTTGTTCTGTGATGTTCTTCGCTAATTGTGGTAAGAGGTCGTTGGGGGTGTCAAGTGTCTTCCATTTCCGGCTTGTCCTGTTGTCTTTCTCCCTTCTGGTTTCCTTTGTTTCGTTTTCTATGTTGAACGGAATTAGCCTGTGGTCTGACCAGGGGAGGTCTATTGTCTGTCCTACTGTGGCGATATCGTCTCTGTAAAAGATTCCGTCCAGGGTGTTTCCTTTGCTCTGTGTCGGGCCTGTGACCCCTTGATTGAATCCTAGTGCTTCGATGTTGTCTAGGAAGTTTTTGCTCACCCTATCATCTCCTCTGTTTAGTTTCATGTTGAAGTCTCCTAATACTATCAGCTTGTCGTGTTTGAGCATTATGTCTGGAAGGTGGTCTGCGAATGTGTCTGGGAAGGATCCGTCTTCTGGTGGAGGTCTGAATATCAGGAGCATCGAGGTTGTCTCTCTCTCATTGAATTTGCACTTGATTAAAAGGTGTTCGCAACCCTCTATCATAAAGCTTCTGTCCTCTTCGATCAGGATGTGTTCTTTGTGGAAGACCGCTAGTCCGCCCCCTCTCGTGTTTCTGTTCTTGAGGATATATTGGTAGTTTGGGGGGGTCATCTGGTTGATAATTGGGATGGATTCTTCCTGGAACCAAGATTCTGTGACTAGGAGGATGTCTAGGTTTGTCTCTTCTATTAAGTCCCTGATTTCTGTTCTGTGTTTGGCCGCCGACCAGGCGTTTACTAGGTAGCAGTTTACTTTGTTCCTTCTTTTATCCGGGCACGGGTTAGGCCCTCCTGTTTTCTGGTTGATTTTTGGGTCTGTCTCTGTTATGTTGCCTTTGGGTTTGATTGGTTCCATCTCCGTGTTTCTGTTTTGGTCCCTCTCTTGGTCTTGTGGTTCGGAGTGGGTCCTATGTTGTATCTGTTCTGGTTCTGAGTGGGTCGGTTGTTGTGTCTGTTCTGGATCTTCCTCCTCTAGGCTGAAGGGTTTGGGGGTATTGTTTTCCTCTTCCTCTTCTCTCCTCCCCCATCTGGGGTGTTTTATGGCTGATCCTGATAGTTCGGGGTCTAGGAGCTAGGATCTCCGTTTGGTCTTTCCCCCCGGGATCGGCGTTGTGGGGGGTTTGAAGTTCATTGTCTTGCTGTATCTTTCGATGTCCTTTTTTACGTCTGGCCAGTCTCTTTCTCTTTTCTTTGATGTGGTGATGTTGGGGAGCTCTATTTTGTCCGGTGTTTCTGCCTCTGTTCCGGTTGTCTTGGTGTTGTATTGTTTCATATGTGTGTTGTCCGGTGGGGATTCCGGGGATATTATTTTATCTCGTCCTGTTCCATCCATGAGGCTCGGTTTTACGGGGTGTTGGTGTTGTGTTTGGTCCCTGGGTGCTTTGTTCTGTCCTGGTATTGAGGTTTCCGATGTGGGTTTGTCTTTCTTTTTCCGGTGTCCGTCCCCTCTCTTCCATTTTTTTCTTTTGGCCCGTGTTTCGTTGTCTGGTGGGTTGTGGGTTTGCTGTCCCAGTGTCGTCTGGGTGCTGGTTTTGTCTTCTCTGCGGCTTGTGTTACCCTCGTCTGTGTGGTTCAGTGTGATGTTTTCCTGGGTGGGAGTGTTCTCCTTCACGTTCTGTGTATCTGGCCTGTGTCGTCGTTTTTTTCCCCTCTTGGTTTTTTTTCCTTGTTTCATGTCTTGTGAGGACGTGTGTCTGTCGTTTGGAGGGTCTCTGTTTCCTTGTTGTAGTTGCTGTTGGATTCCTGTTGGTTGTTGGTTGGTCTGCCATTCCGGTGTGTTCTGTAGGAGAAGGAGGGTGCCGTTAGTGTGTTTTGGCAAGAGGTACCTAGTGTGTTATCTGCGTTGTGGCGTAGGGCATAGGGCATAGTCTCGGTTAGGGGAGTTCATAGTCAGTGCGGACCTAGTCCATATTCCATAGACCGCCGGGTATCTAATAGGCGTAGACAGCGTGTGGCATGATATGGCATAGTACGGCATAATTATGATGCATTCTTCGGCTGCGTTGCCTGCGTTGCGGCCTGATCGGTATGGTGCCGCATGTTCCAGAGTATGGCCTAGTGCATAAACCGGCAGCGTTCGGCATGGTGGGGATGGTCCGGCATAGTGCAGCAAGTGTGCGCAGATAGGCCATTCCCGGAGTGATAGGTCTGGAGCAGTGCCACGGCCTATATCTCACAGGTGTAGTGTGATGCGGCACATCCTACCAGTATTGCACACCAGGCGCAGCGTGGCTCCATAGTGGCCTAATACGAGTAGTGGTAGCACACTGGCAGTGCCGTAGTAGCGCACCGGCATAGTGTCATGTATATTGGCCTAATAGGCGCAGTATTATGGTATGTAGGAGTACCGTAGTAGCACACTGGAAGTGGCATGTATGTTGGCATGTGTATTGGCCTAAAGCGTGGTATTGTGGCCTGTGGCAGTACCGTAGTAGCACATTGGCCTATCCGTACGCCTCTTCCGCTCGGCCCAGGCGGCATGTCGTGGCAAGCCATACAGCGTGCTAGGTATATCCTGTCGCATGTATACTCTGTCGCAGCATATCCCATCCTATCCCTCGTGCTGTCGGCCCCCTGCAGGGCCCTGTGCCCATGCATAAGCATTACGCCTAACTTAATCGTCGCATCATATCCCACCCTACCCTCTCACGCTGTCGGCCCCCTGCGGGGCCCAGTGCGCATGCACAGGCATTACGCCTAACTTATTCCCTTAGTAGCATGATCCGGCGTACCGCATGCAGGATGGGCCTCCCATAGCGGCATGCTACAGCCTAGATGGCATAATGGCAGGCCTACGTAGCCTGCTGCATATATCAGTGTACATGTTGGTATAATGGTGTACTGTCTGGTTATCGGTCGGTGTTGTTGTCCTGAGTCCAGACGCGATTGTTGCCAAATGCCAAGAGTCCACCTGCTCCGCACCACTGCTGGCTTGGAACACAGCGGGGGTGTGAAGCCCGGGGATAAGTGGCAGCCAAAAATGATGAGTAAAAGGAAAAGCTGGAATAATTGCCACAACCTGAAAAAACCCTTCAATAGTATATCTTGGTGAGTGTCAGTATGGTGGTACAGGGTGACACAATGAAGGGAAAAAAACAGGTAAACCAAAAACTCTTCAAAAACTGGCGAACTAGAATAACATGAAACTTGACCAAAAGGAAAAGAAAAACCTGACACGCCAACTCTGGGTGATGGGCGTCGATAACCACGATAAGCAACCAAATCTTCGTGTTGCTGAAGTCTTGAAAAGTTCCTTAACCTGCTTTCTTTCTAAAGCACTGGAATCCGTGGAACAGCAGGATAACAGAGACGTCGGGAAATACTGGTAAAGAACCGGGCTGACTACAGAGGAAATATTCCAGTAGCGAAGCGTGGAATTTACTTTCTGGTGTGGTTAAATAATAACCGAGGCGTTTCCTTCTTCCGGTCGGAAACGAGAGCCTGTGGCGGCCTCCAGTGGTCCTCGAGTGTAATTACAACAACAAATGGATTTTATTATTCCGGAAGTGCTACTGCTTTTACCTTCCGTCGTGCGATGATTTCGGGAACGAAGTGGATACCTTTCCGGCAAGGGGTGAGTACTCTTCCTTGCGCTAGACTTCTTCTGGTATTTCAGCCCTTGTGTTTCCTGTGTTTCTTGTTCCTTGGTTTCATTTTCGTTGCGTCTCTCGTGTGATTCAGGCTCTGTCTCGTGTGACTCAGGGGGGTGTTCAAGGTCCTGTTCAGGCTCTGTCTCGTGTGACTCAGGGGGGTGTTCAAGGTCCTGTTCAGGCTCTGTCTCGTGTGACTCTGTCTCGTGTGACTCTTGGTAATCCATGTCCAGATGTGTAACATTATCCCCCTCTGAAGACCTCCTCCTACTAGGATGTCGTGCTTGTTTGAGTAATGATACGTGAAAAGAATTATGAATCTTCCAATTCCTTGGTAAACTTAATCTCACTACCACAGGGGATAGAATATCCAGGATACGGTAAGGCCCCATGAACCTAGGTTTTAATTTGGTGGAACCATGTACCGGTAAGTTTTTGGAGGATAACCACACATAATCACCCTTCTGATAGTTAGGTGGTTCTTTTCTGTGTCTGTCCTGTGTCTCTTTCATCATTTGTCGGCTCTTATGTAAGAAAGCATGTGTCTGTTCCTGGACCTTCCTTAAATTATCATGAAAACTTCTTGTTTCTTCCTTGATGTTCATGGGTAAATCACAGGACAATGTTCTTGGATGATAACCATATAGACAATGATACGGTGTTGTTCCGATGGCTGAATGGAAAGAAGTGTTGTATGCTATTTCGATGGCTGGGAGTATCTGACTCCATCTCTGAGGATATTCCATAGTGCTACACCGCAACATCTGTTGCATGGTTTGTTGCGCACGTTCCGTTTGTCCATCCGTCTGTGGATGATAGGCAGTAGAATATCGGGGTTCAATTTGTAAGACTCTACATATTTCTTTCCAAAAAGTAGATATGAATTGACTTCCCCTGTCGGATATGATGATTGAAGGTAATCCATGTAATCTTACTATTTCTCTGATGAAAATCTCTGCCAACTGTCTGGCTGTCGGTATACTTTTGCAGGGGATGAAATGGGCTGCCTTCGAAAAGTAGTCGACCACGGTTAGTATGGTAGTATACCCTTTTGAAGGTGGTAAATCCGTGATGAGATCCCAGGATATCGTATGCCATGGCTCGGTGGGTACTGGAATAGGTTGTAACAGACCTGGTGTCTTCCCAAGTCGAGTCTTTCCTCTAGCACATTCTTCACAATTCTTTATCTTCTCCTTGATATACTCTTTAAGAGAGGGCCACCAAAATAGACTCCTGATCCGATACCAGGTCTTGTCCACTCCTCCATGAGCAGCTAGCAAGGATTTATGGGAACCTTGAAAAATATCTTCCTGTATCTCAGGATCTGGAACATACAACTTCTTGTCCTGAAACCACAATCCATCCCGTTGTATCAATTTATGTTTGGCGATAAATTGACTCGAAAGTGGATTCTTCTCCTTGTAACTTTGAATTCTTTCTATGAAACTCTCCGTGGATATTCCATTAAGAAACTGACCTTGTTCAAAAAACAATGGGGGTTCTTCATCTTGACCCTCAAGATGGAATTGCCTAGATAAAGCATCAGCTTTAACTTGTTGAGTTCCTGGTACATGAGTTATTTCAAAATGGAATCTGGATAAAAAAAGAAACCATCGTGTGAGACGCTGGTTCACGCATCTCAAGGTCTTGAAATGGAGTAAATTCTTGTGATCTGTTAATACCTTTACTGGAGAAGGAGTACCTTCTAGCAGATGTCTCCACTCTCCAAACGCTTCCTTTATAGATAGTAGTTCCTTTTCTAGTATGGTATAATTCTTTTCTGCGGGTAACATCTTCCGTGAAAAGAATCCTACTGGAAGTAGATGTTGTTTTGCATCACTCCATTGCGAGAGTATTGCCCCTATGGCTTGGTCGGATGCATCTGCTTCTAACACATAGGGTCTTGTAGGGTCAGGTTGTTGTAGTATAGGTGCCTCTGTAAAACATCTTTTCAGGTGTTGAAAAGCCTTTTCTGCTAGATCATTCCATTCAAACTTTTGATTCTTCTTGGTTAAATTGGCTATGGGTGCCATGTACTCAGAGTAGTTTTGTATAAATCTCCGATAAAAATTGGCGAATCCCATGAATCTCTGTATTCCTTTCACCGTATTGGGAGTAGGCCACTCGAGTATGGCTTGTATCTTTCTTGGATCCATTGAAATACTTCCGGGGGATATTATATATCCCAGGTATTCCACTCTGGTTATATGGAACATACATTTTGAAAGTTTGCAGTATAACTTGTTTTCCAAGAGTCTGGAAAGTACACATCTCATGTGTTGGATATGTTGAGCTAACCCTTTGGAGTATACTAAAATATCATCCAAATAGATGGTAACAAACTGTTCCTTGTAATCACTGAAGGTTTCGTCTATGAAATGTTGAAAAGCTGCGGGTGCGTTGCAAAGGCCGAATGGCATGACTAGATATTCGTAGTGCCCCATTTGTGTGCGAAATGCAGTCTTCCACTCATCACCAGGACGAATACGTAACAAGTTATAGGCCCCTCTTAAGTCAAGTTTAGAAAAAATATTGGCCTCTCTAACTTGTTCCAAAAGTGTCTTGATTAGTGGTAAAGGGTATTGATTTCTGATAGTCTTGGCATTCAAATCTCGGTAATCTACACAGGGCCTGTTTCCTCCGTCCTTTTTCTCAATGAAGAACAATGGTGCCCCAGCTGGGGATCTAGAGGGGCGTATAAAACCTTTCCTTAGGCTTTCTGTGATATACTCCGATAGAGTCGTCTTCTCCTTACCAGTCAGTGCATACATCTTCCCAGGGGATAAAACCACTCCCGGTTGCAGATCAATAGGACAATCATAGCTCCGATGGGGAGGGAGGATCTCTACTGCTTTCTCACTAAATACTTCCATTAGATCAGAGTACTCTGTTGGGATGTCCACATTAGCAATCGAGGTTGATCCTTCTTCCTTTCTTTCACTTTGATGTCTTGGAATATATTGATGATGTTGGCATATGGGATCTGAAAACGTGATGATTCTTTGTCGCCAATTTATATGAGGATTGTGTTCTTCTAGCCAAGGGAGACCAAGAATTACTTTGAATTGGGGAGCGGATATGACATCTAAGACTAGAGTCTCATTATGTTCTCCAATGGCAAAGGACATAGGTACTGTTTCCTGAGCTATGGGTCCTCCTTTCAAAGGGGATCCGTCCACTGAATTAGCTGGGATGGGTATTTGCTTCATATTTAAAGGTATGGTTAAGGCCTGGGCGTAGTCGAAATCAATGAAATTTCCTGCCGCCCCGGAGTCCAGCATGGCTAAAGTACTGAATTCATGATCTGTATTCCAATGAAGAGTGACCGGGACATAAAAATGTGAAGTGGGAGGAGCGATACCTGCAATCCTAGGGATTCCTTCTGGTCTTGTCACTGAGATGGGGCTCGTGCCTGGATCCCTTTTCAAGTACGAGCCACCTCTTTTAACCCCTTGGGTCTATTTGGGCATTCTCGAATAAAGTGTCCCTTCTCTCCACAATAGATACATAACATTTCTGTTCTCCGTCTGTTTCTTTCGGTAAGCGACAGAGGTCCTCTCTGACCCCCTACTTGCATCGGTTCAGGTGGACTAGGACTTCGTGGAGTCTTTCGGGTAGATCTAAACACTGAACGATTTCTTTCACCTGTTCTCCTCTTCTGTGATCTTCTTTCCTGAAGTCTAGCATCCATACGCAAAATTAGATCATACATTCTGTTTAAGGTACGAGGGGGCTCAGTATGAGCCAATTCATCTTGTAACTCTTCTCGTAAACCCCTTCTAAAATGGGCCAATAAAGCAGGTTCGTTCCATTCAACTTCAGAAGCTAAACGTTTAAAGTGGGCAATGTACGCTCTAATCTCTTGATTTCCTTGAGTGTATTCTAGGATTTCTGTTTCCCGATTTCGGGATGCTTGCCTCTCAGTGAACATCAACTTAAGTTCTTTTTCAAATAAGTCAAAATTCAATAGTATAGGAGATTGCTGTGTTAACAAAGGTGTTGCCCAAACTGCTGCGTCTCCACTGAGATTGCTTAATACAAAAGCTACCTTTGCTGCATCTGAGGTAAATGCTCTTGCTTTGTATAGAAATTGGATATGACATTGGTTCAAAAACATTTGGAATTTTTCAGGGTCTCCGGAAAATCTTTCTGGCATAGCTAGTTGTACAGGTATTTCTATACCCGGTGCCAAAGTAGCTCCCAAATCTACTTGGGTGCGTAGATCAAGTAGTTCTGTTCTCAATTGCTGATTTTCTAAAGCTAATTGATTGAACTTGTCCTCTAGGGTGGACACTTGGTTGTTGGGAATAGTCTGGGCCATGGGTCCAGATGATGGCTCTGACATGTTTGGGCTTCGCTATCTGTCCAGAGTCCAGACGCGATTGTTGCCAAATGCCAAGAGTCCACCTATTCCTCACCACTGCTGGCTTTGAACACAGCGGTAGGGTGAAGCCCGGGGATAAGTGGCAGCCAAAACGAGGAGTAAAAAGGAAAAGCTGGAAAAAATGCCACAACCTGAAAAAACCCTTCAAAATAGAAAATATCTTTAGTGTGTCAATACAGTGGTAAGGGGTGACACCATGAAGGGAAAAAAACAGGTAAAACAAAAATATCCAAACTGGCAAACTGGAATAACTGATAACTTGGCAAAGAGAAATAAAAAAAACCTGAAATGCCAACTCTGGAAGATGGGCGTCGGCAAACACGAGCAGCACACAAATCTTCTTGATGCTAACGTCTTGAGATGCTCCTTAAACTGCTTTCTTCCTTGACACGGGAATAAACTAAACCGCAGACCAACAGGAAACGTATAGGAATTCTTAAAAAGAAAACCGGGCTAACTACAGGGGAAATTCCAGTAGCGAAGCGTGGGAAGTTCTTTCTGTTGTGGTTAAATAGCATCTAGGCGTTTCCTTCTTCCGGTCGGACCGAAGGTAGAGGGCGGCCTCCAGTGGTCCCTGAGTGTAACTACAACAACCAAAGGAATTTCATATTCCGGAAATGCTACTGCGTGGACTTTCTGCTGTGCGGTGACTTCGGGAACGGAGGGGATATCTTTCTGGCAAGAAGTGAGTACTTTTATTTGCGCGAGACTTCTTCTTGTATTTATGCCCTTGCATTTCATGTGTTTCCTGTTCCGTGATGGTTTCATGTTTGTCAAGTGTCTCGCGTGGTTCGGGTTCCTTAATGTCCTTACGGTTTCTGGGTCCTCAGGTTTCTCAGGGGCTGGTTCCAGAGTTTCCTTATGGTGCTCGGGGTCCACAGGCTCCCGAGAATCGATGTGTGGGTTTGCATTGTCCAGATGTGTAACATTATCCCCCTCTGAAGACCTCTTCCTCCTAGGATGTCGTGCCTGTTTGAGTAACGAGACGTGAAAGGAATTATGAATCTTCCAATTCCTTGGTAAACATAATCTCACCACCACAAGGGATAGGATTTCCAGGATACGGTAAGGCCCCATGAATCTAGGTTTTAACTTAGTGGATCCATGCACCGGTAAGTTCTTGGAGGATATTTATTTATTTTATTATTTATTTAAACGCTTTTATATGGCGACCCTGCGGGTGCTCTGGGCCGCAACACACAGAACAAAACAAAACGGTAAAATGAAGAAGACATAATATGAAAACAAGATATAGAAGTAAAATAGAAATAAAATAGATAGGATTAAAAAGGCTGGTCTTCCTGGACAACTCGCAATCTTCGAGGGTTCTAGGACACAGTGATCTCAGAAATTCTGGCTTCTGGGAGTAGTCTCTGCAGTCGAGCTGAAGGATGGGGTCCTCTCACTACATCAATGGTCCAGTGGTTATCGTTCTCGGGCGGTATTGTCCATCTGCTCCCAAGTTGAGCAATTTGTTTCGTCTGGCTACTTCAGCAAGTCCCCAGTTGATCGGGCCTCTGAGTGGAGGTGACGAGAGCCCTGTTATCAGCAATGGTTGGCGACGAGTTTGCTCCAAACTCGGTTCTCCTTTTTTGGGTCTAGGTTGGTCGTTCTGGACCGGTTTTATGGGTTCTGGTGCACTGGGCGGGCTGGCCTGTTGTGCTGGGAGTTGTTGGTTGCGGAATGTCAGGCTGTGGTCGCCCTTGGCTGGTGTTTCTCCTGTTTTCTCCTGGTTCAGTAAAAAGGCTTTTAGTTGGATTTTGAATGCCGTGAAAGACTGCAGAGATCTCAGCTGATGTGGAAGTGAGTTCCAAAAGGAGGGACCTTTTCGGGCAATTGTTGTGCCCCCTTTGGTGGATTTCTTCACCATTGGCAAGTGCAGTGTTTTGTCATGGATTGTCCTGCGCCCATGTCTGAGTGGAGGAAATTTTATCCATTTATGGATGTAGCCTGGACCATTTTTCCTGGACGCCTTCCAAATCCAAAGGCAGATTTTCAGCCTTAGTTGGCCTTCAACAGTAAGCCACCCCAAACGTTCACGCCAAGGGCTGACATGATCTCTACGATTGAGATTGAAGATCATGCGAACAGCCCGGTTTTGGATTTTTTGTAGTGAGAACACTGTTTTTTTGGTGGCGCTCAACATGGAGGCAAGACCGTAACTTATCCTGGATCCCACAAATGCTTGATACATCTGTTTTTTCTGTTTCAGATCCAGGAGAGGGAAAAGCCTGGCTAGGGAGTTGAGGTGATGGTGGCTGGCACTGACCGTGGCGGCTGCATGAGCTGCCCCATCCAGAAGGTGACTGATCGTGATGCTCAGATCTCTGGTCTTGTCTGTTGGCAAAGGTGGCTGGCCCCATGACTTCGGCCAAGGGATCACTGGCACCGGTGCCCCACGGGACCCCCTGACCAAGAGGAGTTTGGTCTTAGAATTATTGAGGCAAAGCTGTTTTGTCTCATCCAATTTTCAATCAAGATCAGGCAGGGTCTCAGCCACTCTTTTTCCCTGGTGGAGTCATGCAGGTCTACCAGGATCTGCGTGTCATCCGCTTACATCTGAAATGGCAGACCAGATTGCTCTAATAGTGTTGCGAGGGGGATGAATGTTAAACAGGATGGGCTAGAGAGAGGAGCCTTGGGGACTCCAAACGGGATCTTCCACTCCTTGGAGCAGCTGTTTCCCCACTTCATTGACTGTACCCGGCTGGACAAAAAAGATTTCAGCCAGTGAAGTGCAATGCCCTCAACTCCCGCCACCTCTCGCAAGCACCGGAGCAAGATGGAATGGTCTATGGTGTCAAAAGCCGCAGATAAATCGAGCAAGACCAGTAAAGCAGGATGACTTTTATCAGCACCCCACAATGGCTGGACTCTTATCTCTGCAGTGGCCAGTTCAGTGCCCCTTCCTCATCTGAAGCCCGACTGGTGGTCATGAAATAGCAGATTTGTTTGCAAATGACTCTGAAGCTGTTGTGTAAAATCTTCCGGGGTATCCCTGCTTTCTTAAGCAGAGGGGTCACCACTCCTATTTTCCATGCATCAGGCACAGACCCTGAACTCAAGCTGCTATTAACCAAGATGGTAATGTCACCAATCAGTTCTTCAATCAGGACTTTAATCGAGACGTCGGCAGAGGGTCCAGAACTGACGAAAAAGGACATAGTTTGAGAATGATATCCTTCACTTCCTGTTCCGAGACTGTCTTGATCTCCTGAAATGGGGGGTACAGATTGTATACCCTTTGTTGGTAGACTGCCATCCTGTGCTTGCTACTTGTACTGGCTGGGTTCTCCTGTGGTCCACGACGTCAAGGCCAGTTGGGTGTCCACTTTCTTCTCTTTACGACTTTCTCCAAGAAATACTTTGCTATCCCCTCGCAATGAGCTTAGGGGTCTGGTGGTAGAAATTTTTCTGAAGCAGCCTGTATAATGAGGGAGCTGGTGATATTTTAAATCAAGCCTTAATGGGGTATGACGCATGTGTTAACAGCTCTTGAATAAACTTGCATTTGCTTTTCTTGATCGCCCATTTATATTGTCTGAGGTTTTTATGGTACCGGTTGAGGTCTTGTTGAAGTTGGGT